>VWYK01020860.1:150768-165268 GCA_013399775.1 Semnornis frantzii | reverse complement strand
CAGCTGCCGCCGTGCCGCAGCGCGCTGCCGGGGGGGGCGCGCTGGAGCCCGCAGCACCAACCCGGCGCCGCGCGCGCCTCCCTGCACACCCCGCCCCCAAATCGCCAAGTCTGCCCAGTAACACAGAGCGGGGCTCCCTTTTCCCACCCGCCCCCAGCCAATCCGCTGGCTGCCAACAGGCCAGGGCCTCGGCTGCTGCCGAGAGGGAAGGGGCAGGAGCTGGTAGTGCGGCGGGGAACGGCATGTTTGGCTTCGCCCTTTCTTCCTCCCAGAGCCCCTTGGATTTTTGAATTGACGGCCGGAGGAGAGGCGTGGGTCGGAACTTGGAGGCACCTCCCGTCTTTTTCCCAGTAACACAGCCCACCCCCCACCCTCAAGAAAATAAGATGAGATTTCATTACTGCTGAAGGAAGCTTTGTTCTTAATCACAGGCAGATCAACGGGGGCTTTTCGGGGTGGGACGAAGAAGAAAGAGCAGAGCAAGGAAAGCACCAGTTCGTCCACCCAGGGTCCACCCAGATCTTTGCAGGCTTTCCTGGCTGCTCCAAGGGTTGTTTGGTTCCCCCGCCCCAGCTTCTTTTCGCTTTGCTGTTTATTCATCCCTGCCCGTGCTTGCAGCAGCTGCTGCCTTTGCAGAGTGAGTGTACGTCCAGTGGTGCTGGGGGGGGATTTATTGTGGCCAATGGTTGGGCTTTAAGCCTGCTGCCCTCTGAACCTCGTTCAGAAGCAGCAGGGAGTAGGTGCAGGGATGAAAACATGGAACGTGCTGAGTTTCAGGGGATTTAACTGAAGGACATCAGCTGCCTTTCAAGGGAGCTGAGGGTCCCTGTGCCTTATCCCTGCATCAGGGCTATTTGCAGGACCCTTGGGCTTAGTAACCAGAGTATGAGCTGATGTTGATTACTGGGTGCAAAATAAGAAACGTTTTAGTGTTTTCTGTCCATAGGGGTTAGCTTGCCAAGTTATGAGCCATGTGCAGAGCAGAGATATCAGGGATGTTCAGTGCTTATCCATGCTGTAGGGGATGGATATTCAGACCTAGAACTGCCGGGGTAACATGCCTCACGTTGCCTGCTTAGATGCGCAGTTGTGCTGAGCTGCAGATTTGCATCCTGCTGAGGCACTGTGCACCAGGAAGGTGCATAGTAGCTTAATGTGACTAAATCATTGCGGGATCTCAGGTAACCACACAGCTTCTATGTCTTGCAGGGAAACTGCTGACAGCAGTGCTACCAGCCAGATGGGACTGTCTTCACATCTGAACATTTTCCAGCCATCTTAAGAGGAATGTCCCAGTCTCCTGGTCATTTTGGGTGTTGTGGCACAGCACTGGCTGAAAGGAAGATGGAACAAACATCCTCCTGGCTCCATGGGTCTTAAATGGCTGGGGAGAGAACAGTGACTACTGCAAACTGGTGTCCAATCAGGAAGACCAAATCCTGCCCAACTCTTGGGTAAGTTGCAGGAACAGAGCCAGGACTCCGCAAACATCCCAGACAACATCAGGCTAAATTGTGCTAGTCTTTGTGGGGTGGCTGGGAGAGGCTGGTGAAGGCACTGTGTCCTTGTGCATGCTGGTGGTGCTTCACTCCAGGGAGAGGGTGAGTGCAGGAGTTCTTGCACAAACTGTATAGGGTCAGGAAAGGCTGGGCCTGGGGGCAATGGAGCAGCCTGGGACATGCCATGCCAACTCTCATGCACCAGCTGTCAGCTGGGCAGGGGCCACACTGCAGCTGTCCATGAGATAGGACACAAGTTACAGCTCCTGGAAGGGCATTGCTGGGTGAGTAGGACCAGCATAGCCATGTAGGATCTTCTGTCTGTAGGGATGGAGCTGGGAGGACCATCAAGGCCTGTATCAATGAATAGATGTTACTTCTTTAAAAGACTTCAAGGGTCTTTTTCTGCTGTGTCCTCTTCTGTTTCTCAGCATCAGCCCTTCTCATTGATTCCTCTGAACTCTTTCAGGACACAAAATATCTGGCCTGCAAAGTACACATCTTGCATGAGTAACCACACTTTGTGGTGCCACCATCGCTTCATGGTCCTGCACAGCTCCAGCAGGCAGCCCGATGAGCACTAGAAGATTCAAAGCCCCAAGCTTTAACCCTTGGATCCCTTTTGAATTACGCCCATGGACACACACCCTGCAAGGTAAGGGAAGAGCAGGCAGGACTCTGCCAGCAAGGACTGTTCGGAAAGTGGAACTGGGAGGAGGGCTGGTGTCAGATGAGTGGTGGACAGGTACGGTCTTTGGGTAGACTTACTTGTAGACAGGATAGGGGTATCCAGCACATTCACTGCTCTGTTCACCCATGGGCACAGAGCTAGGGAGAGGGCAGGTGCTGGTTGCCCCTGGTTGGTTATTATCCTCCTGGACACTTAGACACACCTACTTAGGCTTGAGTGAGAAGTAGGCTGCAGGCACAGTATGTGAGGTATCACAGAATACCAGGTTGGAAGGGACCCCTAGGATCATCTGGTCCAACCTTTTTAAGTAATATCCTTTATCATACCACGGTACAGAACAGAGATGTGGTCTTCAGCTTGCTGTAGAAAACATCAGCCAA
Source organism: Semnornis frantzii (assembly GCA_013399775.1). NCBI lineage: Eukaryota > Metazoa > Chordata > Aves > Piciformes > Ramphastidae > Semnornis > Semnornis frantzii. Next base: position 162,698 of record VWYK01020860.1, on the reverse strand, counting down.
GCAAGCAGCTCAGGAACTGGACTTCATATCAGGTTGCCAGAGCTGTGGTGTTCAGAGATGATCTGGTATTGTTCAAGACCAAACAAAAGATCTATGTGTATGTGTGCATGTTTAATTCCCTCCCCAACACAGGTTCAGGTTAGAGATAGAGGTGGGTTTAGCAGTAGGAGGAGTGTCCCTCCCTCTAGGGTAGTTCTATGTCCATGAGGCAACCAGGGCAGGGGCCGGCTGGGCTTTTATGCCAGGAGGATGGGAAAGGGTTGGCGGAGATACCCAGTTTTGCATGAAGGTTATGGGAGGGAAAACATTTCTCAGGGGGGCTGTTAGCTGCAGCATGGCCCTGACTTTATGGTAATTCCCCCTGCTGCTGGTGATCTGAGCTATACCTACTGTGGAGCAACGGCGTTGCAGCAGGGTACACCATGCCAGTCCAGAACATGAAGGGCGACTGCCCCACGGGTTTTTAAATCTCAGAGGAGATTTCCCTGGTAGAGTGACTCCATTTTCTTTGGAGTAAAGATTAATCTTCTCCTCCTCCCCCACTGCTGAATGTTCTGGCATTGCACCAGATAGTAAAGTCAACATGAAATACACCCTCATTTCCTGGGCCTCCCCTTCCCAGCCGTCCTCCAGCAAAGATGATACAGCATCTGCTTTGCTAGCCACAGACCTCTCCCTGGGCTGTGTCTCTGGATTTTCAGAGGTGGTGCCAACAGCTTTGAAATCAGTTCAAGGCATAAAGCAAGGAGAAAACAGCAGAAGCGGTGCTGCCTGTGTTGATCCCTGTCCACTGCCAGTGTCACTCCAAAGTGCCTCCAGTTTTCTCAGGCTTTTAAGGGGCATTACTGAGGCCTCCAAGGTCCTGTGACATTGCACCACCTCCCAGGTCTATGCATGTGGGGACTGGAACCTCTCAAATTCCTTTTCTTCCAATGCAGGCACAAAGAAAGGTCAGAATGAGAGGATGGGCTCTGACCCATTGGCCTGGAAGCTGATGTCCACAGCTAGGACTTGGATTCTAATTTATGTGCTAAGAAAGATCAACAGTTGATTGGCAGAAGGGGATTCAATCAGTGTCTGCCAGCCCATTTGCCTCCAGGAACTGGAAGCAAGATAGGATCCAATGTGCATATGGTATCCACTGTGCCGTCGATGCACCAGATCTTTTCTCTATCCCAGTTCTCTTGTAAGGCAGTTCAGAAACCAGACAAGTGGCTTTCCCCATCTCCATCCCCTTCCTTGGGACATTGGTCCCTGATCCTCCTTGGCTAACAGCATGACAGACCGACTGGGATGATCCTGGGACTAGCTCCTACCCATTTGCTATGGATCATAGAGGATATGGGGAGATGGACTCACCTTCCACACAGGAGTATCTGGTTTGTGGTGGATGAGGAAAGCAGGAGATTTATGAAGTCCTTTGGATGAGGGATTTAGAAACTGCAGGACTTGCCTAGTCAGAAGGAAATTATTTAGCAATAGACTGGTATTTTTGCCAGCTTTCCTGTCTCATGCTGCCCATTACTTTGCACTTCATTAAACTGCCCTTCTAGCCAGCCACTTGAACTCAGAAGCTGTAAATTACTGCTGTTGGCCCTGTGATGCCCATATCATCCTCACTGACATCTTTTGCCCTGGACACTTGGACAGTAACCAACGTGGGCAAGGTGAGAGGATCAAAGAGGGAAATATGATTAACAGGAGGGTGAACATGGGGGATGACATGTTGGACAGGACTCAGATGGGGCCTCTGGAAAAGGGGCAGGATATGTCCTAAAGGTCAGATACCATGTCTGGGTGTCAAAGTGGAAGAGATGAGAAGGCTGGCACGTGGATGTGCATGCAAACATATTTATTGCCTCTTCAGGCTTGCTTTACACTCAAAATTCATGGTACAACCTCCCTTCGAGCAGCGTTTCCAGGATCCAGCACTTGTTTCCAGGACTGCAATGATGACTCTGTCAAATGGCATGCAGAGAGTTTCCTCCCAGCCCTTCCACCATTCTGCTGAGGTGAGGATTTCCTCTGTCCGCCTGCTCTTCCCTGCTGCTCCCATCCCTCCTGCTTGTTTTCTGTGTGCTGCAGAGCCAGCCAGGCAACTTGCTCTGATGTTTACTTCCAAATCAAGTTTCCAACAGTAGCATAAAAGGGAAAATGTGGTTTGTGGTGCAACTGAAAAATGTCCGTGCCCTACCACTCTACCCCATGGGTTTCTCTTCCCTGGCAGTGTGTGGTTAGCTGTGCAGGTTAATTTGACAAAGCCCTTGAGTCCCCCTGTTCCCCATTCATTCCCAGTTGTGCACAGACCTCCTCCCAGTGGGCAATGCCTAGAGGAGGCTGGGTAGCACACTGTAACTCAGCCACTGGAGAAGCAGATGACACTTCCCTGCTTCTGATTCCTCCCCAGCATCAGCTCCAAATGGATGATCCTGTGACCCCCTCCATGATGCATGCATGAGAACCAAGCTCTGGCCTGAGGCTCCTTCACTGAGCTCCACTGTCAGACTCAGAAGAGGATGACCTAAAGCTCCCAAATAGTCAATGCAGTTCAGAGTGTGGGGTTTCAAATGCTGATGCTCAGGCTCACCTGCCTATGCTTGCACAGTAAGATAGCCTGGATGCTCAAGCTCTGTAGGACAGACACATTGCAGTTGCTGTGCAGTGCAGCCCCTCATCCAGTTTGAGTCTCTGATGTGAAAATCACTTCAGGGCAACGGTGGCCATTGCTGGTTCCTGCCTGGCGATGTGGCCAAGACTGGACAAAAAGGGGCATAAGTGTGTTATAAAGAGAGAAGAGAGCCATGGGTAGAACAGGCATCTGCTACATCCTAGATCAAGTTGCTCCATGTCAGTATTATAAGGCAGTGGGGTCTTAGGGCCTGTCATTTTTTGCTGGAAGAAGGGTGATGCCTGCTCAGTCTCTCAAGGCCTGAGTACCAACTAAGCCTGCAGAAGGGGGCAAACAAGGATAGTAAGAGGGAGATAAGTGGCCAAGAGACAATTCTGACTGGAAAAGAGCCTCTGCTGGAGCTATTTCTCCTGCTTCCTTCTGCCTGTGGCTATGAGTCTCCTTCTTTTTGCAGAAAAAAGTAGGCGGCTTTAAACATCCATTTGCAACCCCTTTGATCACTGGTGTAGGAATCTGTGCTTGGATGAGTTATATAAAGGGAAGAAAGAGCTTCCCAGTGTAAAGCCCGCAAGATGGGCGGATTGTGCCAAGGAGGCAACAGCTGAGCTTTTTGTGCAGCTACCAGGCAGCTAACAAGCCTTTGACTGGCAGTGGGGCAGGGCACTGGTTTCAGAGCGGTTGGTCTCCAAAAACCTTCAGACATGAGCCATGCTCCTAAAAGGTATGGAGTAACCTCTGTGCTGCAACAAGGGCTGACCCCATGCCCGAGGGACGCATAGCAAACTCCTCATGAACCTTTCTAGGAACTGGAATGTTGCCTGGCCATCTGCCATCTTCACAGCAACACTGTCCTGTGCTCAGGTCAGTAAAGAGCTGGCTGGCCTTCCTCCTTGGCCACAGCACTGGGCAGAGATTCCTCCCTACAACCTGATCAGCTCATCTGTTGGATGATAGTCATTTGTTTAACTAGATTGGGTGAATGTTACTGCAGTTACTGTTACTGTTTTGTACTGGTCATATTTATAGGGTGCACTGGTTATATTTATAGGGCTGCAGAGTCAAGTTACAACTTTGTGGGCTGCAGCCTTGGACCCTGTAGGTCAAAAACAACTCCAGATAAAGCAGCGTTGGTTCTGTTGAATGTCTCCCACTGGTACCAGAAGGTCTTGGTGGCTCTGTGCTGCAGGGCAGTGCTTGGCATCACAAATAGAAACCCTGCTTCCCCACACCTCAGATTGTGTCAGGTAGTAGTGTCTTCTGATTTGGAGGAATGGGGCCAAGGAGACCTTAAGCACTTCTACTTGAAAAGGGACTGGTTTGCATGACCATTGATCTCCACAAGCCTAGGAACTGGAAAAAGACATCTTCAAACCACCTTAGAACATCTTGGCTGGCCGTCTTTAAGGCTGGAGCCCTGTGAGATCAGTGACCAGGAGGTGCCCTCTGTCACAACCTGATACCTGCACCGTGAGGCAGCAGGGTGGGTTCTCAGCACTTTTGGTGATGGCTGACGGCCCTGAGCATGTATCAGAAGGAAAACTGTGTCCAAGTGCAGAGACAAGCTTCTGCAACCCACCTTGACTTCACACAAGCATGTGCAAAAAAGCTCTCATGTACATCTCACCTGCACTGCAAGCTCAACTCCCTGCCCCAGCACCCCAAGGGCACCCTGCCCACATCTACTTCTCCACCCGCTCAACTGCAGGCTCTGCCCATCAGGCTGCCCCCACCAGCAGGCTGGCAGGCAGCTGTGGGAAGCTGCCAGCTGTTTAGCTGCCAGTAGGGTGGCAGCAGTAAACACCTTCCTGCAGCTGGCCAAAGTTAAGTGCCAGCATCAGCCCTATGGCTGGGTCGCAACCTGTGTCCCAGGGCCAGCCTGTCCCCACCAGGTGCCACTCCCTCTGCCCATGGAGGAAGCAAGACAAAATCCCTCTGCTTGTCCTGACCCAGCTTAGGGGTATTTGTGTGGACCCTGGTGATGCTGGTTTAGCCACAGCAAGCAACACAAGGCATGGACCAACATCCAGTTAAATGTCAGCCTCCTCTTTGCATGACTCTTGCTTATAAAGACTCCATCTCTGAGCACCCTGGTCTAGTTCCAGATGTCCCTGCTCATTTCAGGCTGGTGTTTGGCTTAGATAGCCTTTAAAGGTCCCTTCCAACTCAAAGCTTCTATGATTTTATGAAGTTCTTCAAGTCCGAAGGAGGTCTCCAGGGTTGCACATGCAAAGCTCTTTGTTAAGCTGGAGTTAAGACTGATAAATATTGAAGTGTTATGAAATTGAGCCCCATGACCAGGATCTCCTTAACTGTAGTCACTCTTGTCTGTGCAAGCACACTGCAGGTTCAGACAAGCTAAAGTGACCCATGTTCCTATGCAGATGTTGTGGAGTTATGAGCTGCTGTTCATTGCTGGTTTTATGAACTACTGCTGGTTGCTAAGTGTTAGTGTGTGACCAGACCTGCGTCTGTGCCAGGCAGCCTCTAAAAAATGAGTCATTTGAAAAGAAACCCACCTGGAGGCAACAGTAAGCAAAGTCAATTGCCTCAAGGCTCAGGCTGTCCAGTGGGTGATGGAAGACTCTGATCCCACAAGCATGTGGAGCTCCTCTCCACCTCCACCCCCTTGGGCTTTTGGCTTCTCACCTCCTTGCAGTGCTCCTGTGTATCATATGACCATCCCAACCCAGTAACCCATGAGCCCATCCACAACCATCCTATCCCCAAATCCCAATGAACAAGCAGAAGAAACACTAGAGCTGTGGCTGCTCCCTAAGTGCTGAATAGGGATGTGGCCTGATAACAGCTAAAAGCTGTCTCTGGGGTGACACTGGGGGACTTTTACTGTGGGCAATGAAAAGAGAAAAAACCAGCTTTTTCCTCGGTCTCTAGCTGCTTATGGATGGCAGTTGGAAGAACAAAGCCACCTCCATTGCTTGGAGAGCCTGGATAGCCTCTGGCATGGATGACGCTGCACGGTGCATGGCAGCCCTTTCTGCAAGGCCATGACTGACCCTCCAGCATGGGGACAGGGAGTCCTAAATCAACTCTTTGGAAGTAAGAAGGAACTCCAACACCTGCACTAAAAATAAGGAAACAGCAGGCAAAAAATAAATCACTTGGAGGAACCCCTGGGCCTGGAGGCTGAGCTGGGAGGCTCCCACACGCCTGGGCTGACTAAGCCCTGATTTGTGGTCTGACCTCAGCCACGCTCACTGAACTCCTTGCCTGTCTGGAAAACCCAACAGAATAAAAAGCAGGATGTCAAAGCTGAGCTTAGCTTTTCCTTCTGTGGATAAATCACTGGGAGATGAGGAAGTTGGTGGTGTTTGTTTGCAAACAGCTCACTTCTGGCGTGCCAAGCCTACCTGGATGGGTTGGCAGTGATGGGAAGGTTGCATGGCCAAAGTGGCAGGAGGAATAAATGCCCTGAGCTGTCCTCGGGCCGGTGGGAAAGTGATGGAGGATCAGCCCAAAGAGCCAGTCTGCAGCAGTGTGGCACTGCTAGTGATATGCACAGGTAAGAACTGGGGGATCCTCTGCCTTCTGCCTGTGCAATATTTGCACCTTGTCCTTGGTGGCAGGGTTACACCAGCATGTTCCATCACCACACAGCTACTACCCGTCCCTAGGGGAGCTACATCAATCACCAAAAAAGAATTTTTCCAATTGCTGGTGCAGGATATGTTGGGTTTTTTTCTCCTTTCCATGCAAGAAATCTTTTGCTTTGTCCTTCTGCTTGTTGTGCGATCCCAGTCTATGTTTTGTGGGGCTGGTATTGGTGCCAGTGCCTGACAGCCTAACCAGTGCTCCCAGGATGTTTGGGGTGCTCTGTGTAAAGGCAAATACAGCCTGCTTTCCCTTCTCCAGCTGATGGGAAGTCGGGAAGGGTGATAAATTTCAACTGGAAAAGTAAGCCAGCCAGAGAACCAGGCCGAGGTCATGTATACTGCACTGTTGAGGCCTCACCTCAAATACTGGGATCAGTTTTGGGCCCCTCACTCCAAGAAAGACATTGCTGGAGCAGGTCCAGAGAAGGGGAATGAAGCTGTTGAAGGTTCTGGAGAACAGAAGCGGCTCAGGGATTTGGGGTTGTTTAGTCAGGAGAAAAGGAGGCTGAGGGGTGACCTTCACGTTCTCTGCAACACCCCAAAATGAGTTTGTAATGAGGTAGAGGTTGGTGTTTTCTCCCAAGTAACAAGTGATAGGACAGAAGGAAAATACTTCAAGTTGCACCAAGGAAGATTTAGATTGGACATTAGGAAAAATTTCTTTACTGAAAAGAGTGCTCAGGCATAGGAACAGGCTGACCATGGAAGTGGAGGAGTTGCTGAGTCCCTAGAGGTGTTAGAAAAAACAACATAAACACAGCACTTCAGTTTAATGACTGTGGTGGTGTTGGGTTGATCGTTGGACTTGACGATATTGGAGGTCTTTTCCATACCAAAACAATTGTATGATTCTGTGACTCTATATTCACAGAATCACAGAATTGTCAGGGCTCACAGATTATCTAGTTCCAACCCTCCTGCCATGGGCAGAGACACTTTCCACTAGAGCCACATCCAGGCTGGCCTTAAAAACATCCAGGGATGAGGCTTCCACCGCTTCCCTGGGCAACATCTTCCAGTGTCTCACCACCCTTGTGGTGAAGAACTTCTTCCTAACATCCAATCTGAATCTACCCACTTGTAGTTTTGCTCCATTCCCCTTAGTCCTGTCACTACCTGACTCATAAAAAAATCCCTCACCAGCATTCTTGTAGCACTGTTCTTCAGTGCTATTCAGATGATAGCAGATTTTTTGAAGCATCGTGAAGACTTTAGAGGCACCTTTGCCATTTGGAACCTGCTAGACTTGGTTTGGAGTACTCAAGAGGACAGAGTAGTAACTTCCTCCTACTCATCCCCACTTTTTCTTGCAGATCCCAGAGCAGCAGGAGCAGAGCTTGCTGTAACTTCTGTTCCCATCTATTCTGGAACCAAAGCCATGAAAACAAACGGGGGATGATTACACCACGCACTTGCAAGCGCTGAGGACTGGTGCGGATGTGAGAAGCAGAAGAAAAATTTGCTCATTTAGTGCTTTTCTGACTGCTTGCCAGAGCTGCATCTGCTCTTCATCTGACGCAGTGCAAGGCCACTAGCTGGCTCTTAGAGGAGAAGAATTGGCATAGCTTTTGTCACGTGGAGGAAAAGGGAGCAGGGACCTACCCTGACAGCCTTTCTGAGCCCAGAACTGGAGCTTGTGCCCCTCAGCTGCTATGCCAAAGGTATCAATGTATGGATTTATTTTTTTTTTTTTAAATATTAGAATTTATTTCTAAAACTTTGATAAATTAAGTTCACCAGCATGGCCAAACCAAGCAAGCAACCAAGTTGTTGCCATGAGGTGACTTCTTGTCCTTGATCTCATGCTTCTTCAGTGAAGCTCTGCAAACATGAGTGGTTTGCATTTTTATGGACAAAACACCCGTGGACGAAGGAGGCTGTTGCCAAGTGTTCAGGCAGGCAGGAAAACATGGGTCAGGGCAATCCCAAGCACCAGTATAGGCTGGGCAGTGACTGGCTTGAGAGCAGCTCTGGGGAGAGGGCCTCAGGGGTGCTGGTGGATGAGAAGCTCAACGTGAACCACCAGTGTGCACTTGCAGCCCAGAGAGCCAATTGTATCCTGGGCTGCACCAAGGGAAGTGTGGGGAGCAGGTACAGGGAAGTGATTCTCCTCCTCTGCTCCATGCTGGTGAGACCCCACGTAGAGCACTGTGTCCAATTCTGGAGCCCCTATTACAAAAAGGATCTGGACGTGCTGGAACATGTCCAGAGAAGGGCCGTGAGGATGATCAGAGGGCTGGAGACCCTCTCCTATGGACCCAGACTGAGAGAGTTGGGGCTGTTCAGTCTGAAGAGGAGAAGGCTCTGAGGAGACCTTATTGTGGCCTTCTGGTACCTGAAGGGGGCCTACAAGAACAGTGGTGAGGGACTTTTTAAGGCATCAGGTAGTGATGGGACTGGGGGGAACAGAGCAAAACTAGAAGTGGGTAGGTTCGGATTGGATGCTAGGAAGTTCTTCACCATGAGGGTGGTGAGACACTGGTACAGTCTGCCCAGGGAGGTGGTGGAAGCCACATCCCTGGAAGTTTTTTAAGCCAGGCTGGATGGGGCTCTGAGGAGCCTGATCTGGTGTGAGGAGCTAGATGATCCTTCAAGTTCCTCCCAGCCCTGACAATCCCATGATTCTATGATTCTATAAGCTGTGTAAAAAACACCCCACTATTTCTCCCTTACTCAAGGCAGGTCTACATATGGCTTTGCGTTGTCATTTCCAAATGGGTTCTTCGCTGTTGAAAGCAAAGCTCAAAAGAACTCTGGGGCTGTGCACAAGACACCCTCAGAAGCCTTTCAGATGCTTAAAATTATAAAAGCAGATCCTAAAATCCTACTCCTGGTGTCCCATAGCATGGATATAAATCAAATCCCACCCCCCCCCTTTCTCTCTCATTCATGTACTCCAAGTTGCCTTATCTTCTGCTTTTATACCATCCCTGGAGATCTGCACAGGGATCAAGCATCCTCCCAAACGGCCTATTCTCTGTACTAGGACCCATCAAAGGCAAAAATATCTAGTAAAGCCAGACCTGTTAAAGTCAGGTAAAGCAAGAAAAGGATGGGCAGAAAATGTACATCGCAACCGTCCTTGGTGTCAGGAAACTGTTTGCAGATGAGCAGCAAGAGATGGTTAGAGGTTTTGTCCAGTCCCACCTCCCCAGCCTCAGCAGAACCTCTCGCTAGTGGTTTGTCATGAGAAGGAGAGAAGATCATGAGCAGGCATGGCCTCTTTCAGCATCTTGGAGGCACCTGGATTCATGGTGAAACTGCCCAGGAAGCTTTCTGGGCCTTCCAAGCTCTGGGCCAAGAAAGTCTTCTGCTGCCCTTTCCCCCTCATGTCTTCCCTTCTCTCAGTGCCACCTCTTCAGAGACCTGGGACCAATTTAAACCCATTTACTTGAAGCCAGGGAGGGAGGAGGCAAGGGAAATACAATTACAAGGTCAAAGATTTATCTCCAGGCAGGTGGCCAGCATGCAGTGTGTCTGCCGAGATGAAGATCACCATTTATCTAGCACTGATAATTTCATAAACAGATACAGAGATGAAATAGAGCTGGGCTCAAGGAGGTGCCTCCAGGTGACTGCTCCATCTGGAATAAGCAGGGATATGCTCTGCTCAGCACTGCAGGATGGAACCCAACAGCTCAAGATACACACCCCACCCCCCCAAAAAAAAAAACCAAAACCAAAAAGGAATGCTTTCATATATCCATCCTGGATGCTGGGGGTTCCACCATAAGCCTGGTGGCAGTTGTCTCCTTGGGTTTACCACTTGGTCTCTAATTCTGAGGGACACACCAGGTGTGTTTGGAGGCTGTGAGGCAGCAAACCATGGGTCTCTGAGCTGAGTTGGTGTCTTTATGTCAATTTTAAACTGCATTAAATAAAATGGGATAGAAAAAAAAACATAATAGCATTTAATTAGGAGGGTCCCAAGGTCTGCGGTGCTCTGGTTTGGCCTGGAGTAGAGGATGGAGCTGGGAGAGGGATATAACAAACAGGAAAACAGGAAAGCATAATCCCAGGATTACTGGCAGCAATTAGCACCACCAGTGCATCCGTGTTACCCAGTGCTCCCTGCCTATGGGCTTCAGGATAGAGCAGAGGCACCTGCATGTCTCCTCCCCAAGCCCACCCCATGCCACTATCCTTGGGTCTGTGCTGAGGCAAGATTAGTCTCATGAGCCTGCACCACGCTGAGGTGCCTGCAACATGTTGGCATCACAGTTTCTAAGAGAAATCAGCATTGGTAGAGCTTGGAGGACTCCAAGGAATGCTGGACTGGACCTGTGAGTGGGAGAGAGCTGTTGACAGCAGCAGGAGGTGGGGTGAGATGCGCTGGGGGGATGCAGATTGGAAAGGGAAGCTGCAGCCAAGGCCGTGCTGGGCAAAGGTGAGCTTCCTGAGCGCTGGCGTGTGCCAGGCACCCTGTGCCCACTTGCACGGCTCAGCCTACTGTGGGTGGGAGCAAGAAGCATCAAGAAGCAAGAAGCCCATATCCTGGGCAGCTTTCCAGACCTGTGCATTACAGCTGCAGCAGGTGGCTCCTCCCCAGAGCAAGTGACACCTATATTAGCTTGCCAAATAACACCTCCACCCCAGCATGACCGAGAGGCTGGGCACTACAGTGCTGGGTTGCAGCCAGCCAGCCCTTGCCACAACCTTGCTCCACTTTGCACCAGCCAGCTCCTCTGAGATGGAGAACACAGCTGGATGGTTCCTGGTCTGGAAAATGTTTCTCATGAGTGAAATGGGAAATTCAGGGAGCTGCTGGTGTTTGCTTGCCAGGGAGGTGTCAGGACACAGCAAGCAATGTGCCTTTCCCTGTCCCAGTCATGCTTCCCATTAGTGATCCCAGCCCAAACTTTCCTGGCCATCGCAGTAAACAGCACACAGATTTAAAGCCAACTTGGGCATGTTGTTGGGTTTATTTAGAGGCAACAGCAACAGCCATCAAAAACGAATGAAATGCCAGAGGAGAACCAGTCCAAAGCATGGTGGGACAGCAGCCACCTCCCCATGGCTCCCTGCTTCACTATGCCAGTAGAATTTACTCTTCCTTGAGCAGCCGGGGTAGAAAACACCCTAGATCAGTCCTTGGGGGTATGAAACCAAGCATCAAGCATGAAAGCATGAAAGCATGAAAGCATGACAGCTGCAGTGAAGTGAGAGCTGTCCCTTGGTGAGGTTATACCAATTCAATTAAATCCCATCCTGTCCCCATGGCTAGCTTCAAGGTCTCAGCCCCACCATAGTCCTCACCAAGCAACTTCTGAGGACCCTCTATATGTGTGTCCCCCCCCATTCTTAGGGTTTCCCTGTGCTTCAGTCCTGGTTTGAAGACACCATTCCCATATTTCATCATTCTTTATCCAAGGAGTGCAGCTCACATCCTGAACCCACGCTGAGATGCCACCAGCCTCCCTGGCCCAGCAGCTCTGTGTAAGCTGCTCTCCTCATACGTGCATTTTTGGGGGAGAGACTTCGGGAAATTTCCCAAGGAGGGGTGACTGCCAGCGACCTGGTGTCCAGGAGAGGGCAGGGTTAGCCACTACTGACTGACACACAGCACCCGCATTGCAGGGCACTGCTATTCTTTCCAGCCCAGAGAGAACTTTGTTTTTCCACAGCCGCCCTTTCCTTTGCAAGCTCAAACCCCACTAACAGCTGTGTGGTTTGTGCCTTTTTTTTTTTTT
>VWYK01020860.1:119998-150748 GCA_013399775.1 Semnornis frantzii | reverse complement strand
TTTTTTTTTTTTTTTGGCCTCTTCCAGCCCTAAGCTGTCCTTGTGGAGCTGGGGACAAGCAGGCACCTTCTTTACATTGTGTTCCTTGTGCTGAGAGGTGAGGGGAGGAGAAAATACCTCACGTACTTAAGGGATCGAGTGCAAGAGGCATTGCCCTTCCAGGAAAAATGGGCAGCTGTTGTCACTCCAGCCCCAGAGTCCCAGGGACTGTGGAGATCAGGGGTTTGCAATGGGCCCCATCGTGAGGATGCTGGAGTGGTACCAAGAGCGTGGAGAGGCAGTAGGGTCAGCTGGCATCACCCTGAGAGGCTTAGCACACAGCCCAGCAGCATCTCCTTGGCTAGATCAGCCTTAGGTGGTGCACGAAATACTCTGTCCTGAGGAAGTCAGCAGGCCCCTACTCAAACAGACCAAGAGATGGAGAAAGCAGATGGGAAGCCAAAGAGGAAGATGAGGGAACGTATTCCATAAGCAGGAGCATAAGGTTTTCCATAAGGAGGAGCAACCTGATGGAAGTCACCAAGCAGCACAGTGGAGGGCACTTTCTTGGCATCGCTTTCTCCAGAAATAACATCCTTCTCTGAGCTACTCCTGAGGCTCCTCTGGCCTTGCACTGGCTCCAGCCTGTTAATGTTTAACCCAGTGGACAGGGACAGCATGCTGGGGCCGGCATGTGGGAGGCCGTGTAGGCGTGCAAGGATGGCAGTAGGAGGCTGGGCACACACAAGGTCACCCCCTCACGCTGGCGGGATCTGCATCACCCAGTATCAGCAGCAGCACCCAGACCCCACACTGTTCCCGTAAGACCCAGGACTTAGTCGAGGTGAAGCAGCTTTGGCAGGGTAATGCCAGTTCTCTTGGAAAAGGCCCTGCCGGGGCTGTGTGACCTAGGATATCTCAGCACTGGCTCAGAGGAGCAGCCAAAGGGTGAAAGGTGGGGGAGATGCTGGCTTCAGTCTCCACATAGAGCATGAAGCCTGGCAGGCAGAGCCATGGCGTGATGCACAGCACGCCCTGGTACATTTGTGCCAGGAAAAGCCCCTTTTCCTTCAGGGACATTGCCCCCAGGAGCCCAAGGCTTACAGGGGTGGCTGGTGCCATGTTTTAGGGTGATCTCTGGTTTGTCTGATGAGGGAAAAAAGCCTGATTTCCTTGTAAGCAAACAAAGCTTGACTTTATTGCCTTTAAAGTGCAACCAGCACAAACAGTGGCAAAAGTGCAAACACTGATAATGCTCAGAACATTTTGAGCTGTGCAAACAAGCCAGAGGTGGAGCAGTGTGTTGAAATGAAGGGGTGAGGGGAACTGGGGATGAGGGGGAGGACAGCTTCTGGCCCCAGTAGTCCCGTAACTCCAACCCCCACCCTCACCAAGAGCTGCCCCAGGCAGTGATGCTGAGCCTGAGTTTGCGGTGAGCAGGGCTGAATGAGAGCCCTGCAGAGCACACAGCCCCCATGGAGGTGGGAGGCAGAAGTTATTATGACATTTTTTAACCCCAGCCTGAGGCTATGCCCTGCCCCAGCAGCCAAAAGAACTCCAGACCCACACACTGGGGCAAGGTAGAGCCGTGCAATGCTCACCCAGTCACTGCCTGCACAGAGCATCACACCTTTTTCTCCTTCCCCACCTTCTTTTTTTCTGGACAGGCAGTTGCGTTGAACATGCTTCATGCATCTCCTCCAGAAACAGCCTGGAAAGACCCCCCTGGTGCATTGGGATCTGGAGAGACAGAGGTGAGATCAAACTGAGGTTCATAAACCCTGCCTGGTGGCGGTATTTTCTTCTTTTGACTCAAGTTTGCAGAGGCCTGATTTCCCTTGTTTCCCCTATGCCTCGTTCAGCCTTTTCTGTTGTAACCATCTCTCCAAAGCCTCCTTTAGATAATGATGCATAGACAACTGCTCTATATCTTACTCCTGCCCTGCTGGCTCTCCTTGCCTGGTGACCCTAAGGAACCTGTTCCTCACCTCCCTGTGCTCCTTAAGGTGAATTTTGCCTTGGATGGGAGAGGGTGACGCACTGAAGGATCAGTTCATGCAGACATGAGACAGCTGCCAGTGAACCAGAGTACCAGTGCTGTAGGTAGGGATTAAGGCCTATCTCCTCAAGAAATGTTTAGGGCATCTGCCTCCTGTTACTTAGGATTACCAAGCAGGATGAGAAAAGGAGGACCCTGCACATTGGATCAAAAGAAAGAAGAAAGGGAGACACCAGGGATGGATCGCTGGAGAATTAAGCACAGTGCAGAGACCTCAGCCTTTATCTCGGTTCCATCCCCGCAGATCCCAATGCACTAGAAGGTTTCTCTAGGACTGGAGGGAAAGATATGCCTGGAGTCAGGGCAGTCCCATCCTACACGCAAGCCCTGGGCTCTCAGCACTGCTCTCCTCGCCCCTGCACGAAAGGATTACCAAGTTTTGCATCTGGCTGACGAACTCTTCCCTAACCCACTGTTGGAAAAGCTTTTCTTATTAAAGCCATCACCTGCATGTGGTGTCTTGGATTGCTCCCATTCCCATCCAGGCTTGGACATCTCCCTGGGGATCACCACCAGACAGGAGCTTTGGGGAAACCAGGGCTGCAACAAGCTTTTCCCTCACTGCAAGAGATCAGCTCAACCTCCAGCAATGGCACCTGTTTTCATACAACCAAAAAGACCCGAAAATTGGGGAGGCTGGGGAGAAAATTGCCAAATCTCCCCAAAATCAGCCAGTTCAGCACATTAGTGAGGGAAGGGACAGGCAAACAGAACAATGACATGCTGCCTTTTGCAAGGCTTGGGGAAACGGGTTGAAGTACAGGACAAAAATTAGATGTATCAGGGTAAGTTCACTTGCTTTGGGATAAAGTCGTTTACTTTGTTTATTTGTTTTTCCAAAGCTAAAGCTTCATTTATTTTTGCTCCTAATTCTACCAAGTCTCTTGTGAGTGAGGATTTGGGGGATTTTTCTCAGCTGGACTCTGTTTTCTGGTGGTAGAGAAGGCGGCAGGAGCACTGGCAGAACCCAGTCTGGGAGCAGAGAGGCGATGCCCATCAGACGTGACACCTGGAGTGGTTTTGGCCCAGAGTGGCTTGTTGATACAACCAAGGCTGGAGGCCAAAGGCAATAAGGGGTTAGAGGAAAATGGCTCAGGCAAGCAAGCAAGAGGGTTTTCTCAGCAGTGTATTTGCTGGGTGACGTGGGTGATGCTTGCACTTGAGTGCACCTGGGTATGTAGATGTACAGCAACAGAGCCCAGGACACATGCCCATCACGGACATCCTGTCCCATGGTGGTATCCAGGAAGGAGCCAGAGCAAAAGGGTACTCAATGCTGTCAAGTTTTCAGAGCAAGCTGCCATTCTCAGTGGTTCTTTCTCCCTTGCTGTTCACCTCACTCACTCACTCACTCACTCACTTAGTTTCCTTCCAAAAATCATGACAGGCCTCGTGTGAGCCCTGTAAGTGCCCCTGCCCACAGAGAAGTCCTCCATGACGAGCAGCTTTACCTCACCCATGGGGTGCTGGAAACTGTCAGGCTAAAAAATTCACAGCACCCCAGGAAGCAGGAAACCCATTTCAGAGGCTTCCAAGTTGCAGTATCCCAGATTATTTCCTAAGTTATTCAGGCTTCTGGCTGCACAGGTATAAAGCAGCTTCCTCAGAAGAGTGCTGCTGCCTAATAATTTTCTTGTGTTTTCTCATCCACAATTACATTTTTTCTCTGTGCTACCAGGATGTGGGGAAATAAGCTGCTTCTCCAGGATGAGACAGGAAGATACTTTTGTGTGCATGCCATCCTTGGCAGGGAGCCTGACACCCCCTTCTCCATGGCTATATTCACCCAGCTTTGGGCAGAATGGCAAACTAAGACACAGGCACAGCTAACAAAGGATTGAGGAGAGCCCTGGCAAGTGAAGCTACCATGTCCGTGAAGCACTCAGCCCATCTCAAGCACACTTGGGTTTCCTCATCAGGGCCTCAGGGAGAAAAAGCTGGTTAGGTGCCCTCCCCACTGGGCAGCCCACGTCCCAGCCTTACGCCAGGGTCAGGTGCCCACATCACGCGCCGAAGCATCGCCACCAACTGGCACTTCACAGCTGCTTTGAGGTGCTGCCAGGGACTGTGGGTCATGACTGCCAACAAATCAGAGCCATTGTGCTCCATCTCTCCCTCCTCCCCCTCACCCCTTTTTCCCTGTTAATAGCCCCTTTCTGTACCCGGGGAATGTGATTCTGCATCATCCCATCACTCTGTGAACCCCAACTCATCCGGCTGCTCGTGTCCACCATAGATGATGTCCTAGCTGGGGCTCTCGGTGCTGGATGCATGTCCAGCCCTTCAGCACACCTTCTAAAATAACAATTGCTTTGATTTTTTATGAGGGTATTTCTACTGGGTCAATGCATTCAGGAAAAAAAAAATCCATGACACAGTACCCGTGAGTCCTTCCACTGAACTCGAGTCTCACTGTCTCCCACTCACCTCATGGTTGATGGTTGGTAGCTGGAGGAGCAGTACACAGCAGTGGGTTCCCCCAGCATGAGGGCTCATGCAGGCAGGGTGCTTGGAGGGCTCTCTGGGAACACGAGTCACCCAGCCAAGCTGTTCTCATTTGTTATTCAGCGTTCAGGAAATCTGCACCATTCTCCCATCAGCCTCCTCATCCCGGAGGATAATTGATGCTAACGTCATTTCATTCTGGTCCAGCTGCTGAGCTGAGGAACAGATGTTTTATTGTTCAAACTGAACACAGAAAAAACAACCAAAAAAACCCAAACCAAAAACCCCACAGCCCCCAAAGCAACAAAACCCAACTAATTTCTGTTCATGGTGAGGTTAGCCACAGTTTCCCCTCCCGAGAAATGCGAGGAGACAGCAGCAGCCCCAGGGAAGACCCAAGCCTCCAGGAAAGCCAAAATTTATACATCTAGCTAAGTGTCAAGCTCCAAAATATGGTGCCACATGCCCCACCAAAAGCCTGCCCTGCCCAGCAGGCAGGCACTTCCAGTCATGTCCTCAACACTGAGCCCTCACCTTCAGGTGTGATGCACCTTAACAGCCTTCCTATCCTCCCAGGAGCAGAGCTCCAACTTGGTATTGGCAACAAGGAGCACAGCACTTGCTTATGAGCAAGGATATGTATCCAAGGAGGAGAAGGCAAAAGTAGGGGCAAATATATGCCAACAACATAGAAACATAGAATTGTTTTGGTTGGAAAACACCTCTAGGACCACTGAGTCCAACTGTCAACCTAATGCGACCAAGGCCATTAAACCATGTCCCCAAGTCCTTATCAGACATTCTCTGAACACCTCCAGGGATGGTGACTTCACCAAATCCCTGGACATCCTGTTCCAATGCCTGACCACTCTTTGAGTAAAGAAAATGTTCCTAATATCCAACCTAAACCTCTCCTGGCACAATTTCAGGCCACTTCCTCTGATACTATCACCTGCTACTAGAGAGAAGGGACAGATGCCCAGCTAGATTCCGGTGAAGCTATTACCAGGCAAGCTGTGGAGCAAGTGGAAAACATCTCCCTGGCTGTCAGAAAGAGATCTATTTAAGAAAAGAAAATCTTGCTAAAAATCTAGAAAAGAACCCCTAATCCCACCCAGGTTAATGGATGATTAATATTAATTTTCTTGCTGGCACTAACAGAATCACAGAATTAACCAGGTTGGAAAAGACCTTTGAGATCATCAAGTTCAATCTATTACCCAACACCATCTAATCAACTAAACCATGGCACCAAGTGCCACATCCAGTCTTTTTTTAAACACTTCCAGGAATGGTGACTCCACCACCTCCCCAGGCAGCCCATTCCAATGCAAATCACTCTTTCTGTGAAGAACTTCCTAACATCCAGCCTAAACCTGCCTTGGTGCAGCTTCAGACTGTGTCCTCCTGTTCTGTCACTGGGTGCCTAGGAGAAGAGACCAACTCCCGCCTGGCTACAACCTCCTTTCAAGTAGCTGTAGAGAGCAATAATGTCTCCTCTGAGCCCCCTCTTTTCCAGGCTAAACAATCCCAGCTCCCTCAGAGTCTCCTCACAGGGCTGTGCTCCAGATCCCTCACCAGCCTTGTTGCCCTTCTCTGGACACATTCTAGCATCTCAACATCTTTCTTAAATAATAGTTTAAACAGCATTTTTCCCATGCAGAGGGGCTGGAACACACTGATATCTCTTCTACAAACTGGGAGGAGCTACCATGAGGAAGGGCACAGCTGTTCTCCTTGCCTGGCTCTAGAAATGAGAACCTCCTCTGGAACACCCACAGCCAGCTGCCTGGGTAATTGCCCCTTACACAGGTTATAAGACTGCCTGTGAGGCCAACCTGAGCATCTTTTGATGCTTCCTTGTGTGTGCCACACGCTTGGCAGTATTTTTGGCAGCATATTGCGTTGGCTCCCTGTTCCACAAGAGGGGAGTGGCAGGAACCTAAGGGATTCAGTCCTGTATGCAGTGGCATGAGAAGCTCTGGTACCCCTCAGGAAACCACCACACTGGGCCTGGGAGTCAGCACACAGTTTGAAAAGCCTCAAGAGAATGACCACAGCAGCTCTCAGCAAACCAACACTGGCAGAAAGCCACCAAGTCTTTGAGATTGCAAATAAAATAGACCTTGTCTGTGAAGAGCCCTGGGCTCTGCAGTACCTGTGTTGTAGTCCAGCTGCCAAGACCCAACAGAGATCATCACCAGGAGAGACTGTCCCCTCAAGAAGAGCACTGTCAGGGGAAAGATTCTATAGGGGAACAACACAGTGACAGCAGTAAGAGGCTGGAGGTGGAAAAATAACTGTTGGAATAGCTTCCCATTCAGTTGCATGAGTGGTAAGGATAGAGTCTGTGCATCTCCTCTTTTGCCTGGTGATAAGCTGCTCCCACTTCAACAGGAACTCCCTGCATCCCACCTCTGGCCCACGGGTGCTTCATGCCTGCTCTGAGGCTGCTGCCTCCAGCATCCCAGCTGGCTTGGCAGCAGCTCATAGCCACAAGCATGTTATAGCTGTGAGTGGGTGAGGGGAGGTGTTGGCGTAACCATGGATTCCGTGTCTATAGGGAGCAGTACTGGCCCAAATGTCACCTTGTTTGCCAGCAGAGCCCCTGGAGGGAGTCCAGAGAGGTCAATGAAACCTTCAGTGACATCGCTTGGGAACTTGTATGTAGGCAAGGAGGGAGCAGGATCCTTGCAGCAGCAGAGCTCAGGCCAGCTGGCTGCACAGCTGGAGCCGGGTCAGCTATAGGTACAGAGCCCACAAGGATATGTCAGAAAGAGATGTCATGGAAAATATTTACTCTGTGAGGTCAGTGCACCCCTGGCTTCTCTCTGGAGGGGACTTTGGACACAGGAGGGCAGACACTTCCCGCACACTTCTGCAGGCAAGAGGCTGAAGAAAGATTGCCTGGGCTGGGAAGATGAAAAGTTCAAGTGGAAAGTTTAGTGCATAAGGGAAGGGAACTGAGCCTTCAGCTGCTGGTGGCTGGGAGCTTGCTGTTAGGGGAAACAGCCTGCTCTGGAAAAAGCTTTTTGAGACTTGAGTCTTTGAGAGTAAGGCTTGGGGAAAACAAAACAAGACAAAAAGAGAAAACAAACAAACCCCACAACACTTCCCCCCCCCCCCCCACACACACACACACTACAGAGGAGATGTCCTGAAGCAGAGACACAGCCACAGACTGGCAGTATGGCACCCAAGGGGTGCAGGAAGGCAGTGGAGATGGGTATTAGAGCAAAAAGAATCACCCCAAAATTGTAGTGTGTTGGAGGCAAGGTGTGGGCACAGGGTGGAAGGAAGCCTTTGCTCTTAGCAAGGACAGGCAGAGAGGCAGAGACAGACAGGCATTGTGCCTATGAAGCACCCTCTGCCTGCTCTGCTGCCCTGCAGAGCCAGTGATCCTTTCCTCTTCACATCAGCCTGAGCCACCATACCAGGGAGGGATGGCTCAGAAGGGTGTCCCCAGGTCTGAGATTCAAAGAGCGGTCTAATGAATCGAGAGGCCACGCACAACAGGGTACATCTTTCCCTGATGCAAGCCCACAAAGCACCACAGAGCAGCCCTGACATCCAAAAACCACAGTAAGAGCAGTGGTTTGCATCCCCTTCTCCTGGGCTTCAGCTCCCACGCACAGGGTACCGTGTCACTACCTTTGAAGTGCAAGCCATGGTTTGAGTGTTGGTGCTGCTGACTCCCATTAGTGGATGGATCTCTGGATGAATGCAGCTAGTCCCCTGATGGGTTCTCAGGCCATGTGAACCAGGTGATGCCAAACTCTTGGGTAGTTCAAGCAAGTAAAACACCTGGAAGATCATCAGAAAGAGCAGAGGAAGTTGTTTTTCACTTGTCAAGGAGCAGCTCTCAAACAAGGGCTACCAGCACATCTTGTTTGTCCTAATGGTTGGGCACATTTCTTGCCTTAAAGTGTGGATCTTCTCTCAATACTTTTTCATGTTGGGTCAGCATTCCAGGGGGACGCCTTGTCTCTTTATTTCAGGTTGAGATCATAAAGTGATAGTTGTCTCCACTCCACGGGGGCTGTGACTCCACAACCCATGACTACTGAAAGTGGGCAGGGGGAGCTCCCAGCACCAGTCAGTAACCAGCAGCACTGCCAGCAGTGATTCAAGAGGTGGGACTGCTGCCTGCCTGATTCACTCACTGTGAAGCCCAAGCCCTGGCAAGATGCTCTACTTGCATCACTTATTGCTGGAGATGATGAAGAGACTCCAGTAAATGTGCTGTGCATTTTTAAACCCCCACACATTCTCATTTTCTAGGAATTCTCCCCTCCCTCCTCATCTTTTGACTCACTTCAGCATCCCAGCTCCCCAGCTTCCTTGGGGCAGTGCCCTCATTGTCCTACCAAACAAATCCCTGGGTGAGATCACTTATACCAAGAGCCTCCAGGCACAGCGTGCCACCATGGGTCTCCACCATAGCACAGACAGATCCTCACCCGCAGGACGCTCTTCTAGGAGTGGTAGCAACATGAGGGCTGTCCTCTGACACTGCCTTGCTGGTCCCCAGCTCTTCCCTTGTGCACTGACACGGCTGGGACACTTGAGCCCTGGCTCAGCTGTTGACTCCAGCCCATCCCGGAGGAGAGGGATGGGGATGGGGAGCTGCTCTGGGCTCCAGCGTGGAATTTCACTCACTTCAGTGACCTTGTGCCTGTGGCGTGCTCTAAAAATACAAATAAACCAGTGGGTGGCATGAAACCCACCCTGTTTCCTGCAGAGGGCTGCTGGGCAGGTCCTGCCTCCCCTGGCCACCTCCTCCTTTGTGAAAGAAGTTAAGCTGAGGGATAAATAAAACGCCAAATCCTGCCCTTTCCTAGTTTCAGCTGAATTACATATAGAGAGAAACCAACTGGGGTCAATTTGCTGAAGATGTGGGAGCGGGAGCAGGAGGAGGTAGCTTTGTGTCCCACTGAGGCTCCCTGCTTTGCTACACCAGACCAGCCAAGCGCTTCCTACCTCCCCTGTGCCTCCCATCCCCTGACCACATTATCGCCCCTTTCATCCCAATCTGTCTGCTGAAGCAGGCCAGGCTAGACACACGGTGCATAGTGGTCCTTTAACCTCATCCACTGAGAGCATCGCACCCTTATGGTGTCCTTGTCCTCTTTCTCTGCCGTTTCAGACAAGCCCTGAAGTAGCAGCAGGAGCTGTTTCTCCCGATCCTCACCTGCATGGCTTTATGCTCCGTATTGACGTATTGCCAGCAGGGCAAGGGAGGAGATTCTGCCCCTTTACTCTGCTCTCGTCAGACCCTATCTGGAGTACTGTGCACAGTTCTGGAGCCCCCAGCAGAGGAAGGACATGGAACTGTTGGAGCGGGTCCAGAGGATGGCCACGAAAATGATGAGAGGGCTGGAGCAGCTCTCCTATGAGGACAGGCTGAGAGAGTTGGGGTTCTTCAGCCTGGAGAAGAGAAGGCTTCAAGGAGACCTTATAGTAGCCTTCCAGTATCTGAAGGGGGCTACAGGAAGGCTGGGGAGGGGACTATTTACAAGGTCTTGTAATGACAGGACAAGGGGCAATGAGTTTAAACTGGCAGAGGGGAGATTTAAATTGGATGTTAGGAGGAAGTTCTTTACAGTGAGGGTGGTGAGACACTGGAACAGGTTGCCCAGGGAGGTTGTGGTTGCTTCCTCCCTGGAGGTGTTCAAGGCCAGGTTAGATGAGGCCTTGAGTGACCTGTACTAGTGGGAGGTGTCCCTGCTCATGGCAGGGGGTTGGAAGTAGATGATCTTTGAGGTCCCTTCCAACCTCACCATTCTATGATTCTATGACTAATTTCAGCCTCACTGCTACCGCCCCAGCTCTCAGGTCGGGGCTCAACTCTCCTATCGTGGTTGTCAGAAGTCCTTGGTAAGCCCAACACAAGTCTAATAAATACAACTCGTTGTGATGGCGACATCCCCTTCCCACCCCCGTCCTCGCTCAGCCGGGGACACGGCGAGCTCGGGAGCCAGCCGTGCCCTGCCGCCTTCGCCCACGCAGGGCAGCTCCCCGCGCTGTCCGTAGCCGGTGTCCCCGCGCTGTCCGCAGCAGGCTGCCAGCGCATCGCCGCTCCCAAAGGCAAGCGGCACGGCAAGCGGCCCACATCGCCGTTTTCCTGCGCCCAGCAATAAACAAGCCCACCCGAGAGGCAGGGAGGGAGGCGGACGAGAAGCCTAAGCGAGCCCTGTTTTTGTGAGCAGGCAGATTAGGAGCAGGCCGAGGCTGCTGGCAGCGGGCGCAGGGCAGCCTCTGTTATCTGTGAATGGGTTCCAGCCCCTACCCACAGCTCCTGCCGCCAGCACGGGGAGGCTGCAGGAGATGTTTGTTCCTCGTCCAAGTGCCTATTTCTGAGTTTGCAAGCCCACTGCTGGCAGCCTGAGAGAGCTTGCAATCAGCGGCTGGACACAGGCTGCACCTGAGGAGCCTGGACTGGAGAAGCTGTTCTGTCTCCTGACCCTTAAGCGCAAGCTCCTCCCTACACTCCTGACCCCGCTCTGGCAATGCCGTGCCCTGGGGCGCACCGTCCCAGACACCCCAAGAAGCCATCAAGCCAGCGAGGTCCCTGGGCAGGGGCAGTTAATGAAGGGAGACGATCGAGTTACAGTCCAGTGGTCGGATCGTGTTTACCAGCTCCTCACACATGTCCTATG
Organism: Semnornis frantzii; assembly: GCA_013399775.1. Lineage (NCBI taxonomy): Eukaryota > Metazoa > Chordata > Aves > Piciformes > Ramphastidae > Semnornis > Semnornis frantzii. Next base: position 139,606 of record VWYK01020860.1, on the reverse strand, counting down.
CCGGGAGGATTCCTGGAAGCAAGAGCCGCGGTTGCACTCCCTCCTTGCACTGCACGAACACGCAGACCTGTGCCAAAAGCAGATCTCTGCACGTGACTGCCACCGATATTACCCAGCCCCTTTCCTCCCCTGCCTCCTCCTCCCTTGGCCACATACCTCCTTTCTGCAGCACAGGGCTGCCCCATCCATTTTTTTATTCCTCTTCCTCTCCTCTTAACTATCTTTAACTTTTCTAATCTCTTAGAATCATAGAATCGGTAAGGTTGGGAAAGACTTCAAAGATCATAAGGTCCAACCATCAACCCATGATTACTGAACCGTGTCCCAGAGTGCCATGGCATAAAATCATTAAGGATCAAAAAGACCTCCAAGCTCATTGAGTCCAACCATCGACCCATCAATTAAAGATTTAAAAGCAGAGGTGGTGGCCCTGACTGTGATGCTGGAAGTCTCCAAACCTGGGTTTCCTTCACTTTGTCCCATGAGGTTGCTCAGGTGACACCAGAGCCCCAGTCCACCCCCTCTGGGATGAATAAAGTTCAGGAGTGCAGACTCTGTAAGTGGGATCTGAAGCCTTTGCTGGTGCAGGGGAACAGGGTGTGAGTCAGTCACAGACTGAGCATCACTAACAAATTCAGGCGCTAAGACAGTAGTGTCCAGATCCAAGATATGGCAACTCTACCAAGACAGTTTCTCCTTCCTAGCAGATTGTGGGGTGGCACTTTCTGGGTCAGTAGGTTGTACCTCTGTTTTTCTTTCATATCTGAGCCAGCTGACTCTGTAACATGGCAGGGTGCCCAGAGTTTACCACTCACCCTATGGTTACGGCTCTCCATGTGGTGATAGCACTTCACTGGGGATCTTCTTGCTTGCATGCCCCTGCAGCAGGACAGAATGCTGGGGCAAAGGGCTGGGACTAGGAAGATCCATCACTGGTGGGAAGCCTGGAAAAAGCAGCCACTTGGATTTCTTCCAGCCAGCCTCTCCTGCATCCCTATTAACATCTCAGCAACAAGCCTGAGAAATGTGAAAGGTTGGCCCAGCCAAGAACTGTGCCTCCATTTTGAGATCCACCTCCTCCAGCCTCAATGTTCTTGGACATGCAGAGGGCACAGCTTCTCAGCAGCTCCCTCACATCCCCCTTCACCAAGCCTCTCCATGCCACCAATCCCACCAGGGCAGGAAATGAGTGTCTGCAGGCGCTGGTTCAAAGTGCTCCTTACCCTGTACATCTGCAGATGGGAGTCATTCTGGACAGGGATTGCAAATCCAGCATCAAGCACTAAGCAGCTCCATAGTCAGGAGGACAGTCTCAGCTTTACAGCCCAGTATAAAACATTTGTATTCCCTCTCTTTTTGGAACAGCCACCTGGGTCACCCTCATTCATGTAGTGTCCTCTAGCACGAGAGTTTGGATATTCAGCATCTCCACAGGGCTCCTGATATTACTTGCTCTCTGGTTTGCTTCTCCTGTCTTTTGGAAAGTTTTGTGTACCTAAATATTTCTATTTTTATTCAAGATTTCTTTTCAAGATAGGCTGGAAGCTATCCTGAGTTGCCACCAGGGCAAAAGTTTCCCTCTGGTATATTTACACATTCAGGAAGACAAATTATAAGATCTAATCTTGCAAAGACTCATACAGATGCTTGACTTGAGACACCTGCACCATTCCTTCAAGGCAAATGAAACAACTTCAAGCTGGAAATTAACCTACACCTTTGCTGTTTTGGGGTTGGTTTGTTTGTTTGGTTTGTTTTGGGTTTTGTTTGTTTGTTTGTTTTTTTTTCCTGGTGTGCATTTTTCCTCGGTAAGCAAAGAGCCAATGAAAGCAGCTCTGCTACCCAGTGGAAAATCAATTTGGGCAACAATGACACACAAAAAAGAGTTCTGGAGCCCCCAGCACAGGAAGGACATAGAACTGTTGGAGTGGGTCCAGAGGAGGGCCATGAAGATGAGCAGAGGGCTGGAGCAGCTCTCCTATGAGGACAGGCTGAGAGAGTTGGGGCTCTTCAGCCTGGAGAAGAGAAGGCTTCAAGGAGACCTTATAGCAGCCTTCCAGTATCTGAAGGGGGCTACAGGAAGGCTGAGGAGGGACTATTGACAAGGTCTTGTAATGACAGGACAAGGGGCAATGAGTCTAAACTGGCAGAGGGGAGATTTAAACTGGATGTTAGGAGGAAGTTCTTTACAGTGAGGGTGGTGAGACACTGGAACAGGTTGCCCAGGGAGGTTGTGGTTGCTTCCTCCCTGGAGGTGTTCAAGGCCAGGTTAGATGAGGCCTTGAGTGACCTGTACTAGTGGGAGGTGTCCCTGCTCATGGCAGGGGGTTGGAACTTGATGATCCTTGAGGTCCCTTCCAACCTCACCATTCTATGATTCTATGATTGGCAAAGGGTCAACACAGCATCCAGCTCAACTGGCTGGATCCTGGGATCATGGGTGCTAAGTATTGCTGCTTAAGAAATAAAGGGGAAAAAAGAAAGAGAAGAGAATGAAAGGATGTGAAAAGAAAGAGCAGAGAGCCTCTGCAGGTCTGCAGGGGAAATTCATGAGCAACCCCAAACTTAAGGAGACTTCTCCCCCTGCTCAGCATTGTTGCCACATGGTGATGGATCAGCTCTGGCACAGTGCAGATCCCCATCCCACACACAAAGTCACCCTGTCCCTGGCACAACAATGACTTGGGAGGGAACCCATGCTTGATGCCATGGGTATGAGTGAACTCTACACCAGCTTTAAGCATCCCTTCTTGGAGAGCCCCAGCTCCTCTCCAAGTTTGGTCTCTCCCATCACATCTGTGTGCTTTTGTCCCCTGTCTCCAGCAAACTCCTCTCTCACCTTGCTTTAATTACAACTATCATGTAAGCCCAGGCCAGAACTCAGTGAGCAGCCAGGCTGCTGTCACCACCTATTATCTCTGTGCTTTAGCTGCGTCCTTAGTGAACTGCTCAAAAATAAAGGCAGAAGGATGTTGCCCATGGGCAGGAATTTTCCACCATGCAGGTACAGCCAAATCGGGTCATGCAATGTGGTGCCCTGGCTTGCATCACCCACCAGCATCATGAGAGGCAGTTGTGCCCATGGGCAGCCCCCTTCCTGCTCTGCCTTAATCCCTCTGCCTGGGACATCATCCAAAAAAGGCAACTTCCTCTGGCCAATTGAACTTGAAACACCTCTGACCTCATCCTAAAGGCACAAGCTCCAATCTCCAAATTTCATCCCACAGGGCCACTGGCTCACCTGGGACTTGCTTGGCATGACCTTGGCATGAGGATTCATGCATGAGGTGGCTTCATGTTGACATCTGTCCTTGGGACATGAGGACTGAGCAGTGAAATGGGTCTCGGGGGCGGGTCTCTCTGTCTCAAGTTGATGACCCTCTTGTGTTGCTTGGGAGGAGATGAGGTGCAAGGGTTATTTGAGGAGGAGAAGATGGGGAGCAAGGGCTCTTGGGGGATGAAGACACATCTCGGATGGAAGGCCTCCTCATCAGTGCAGCAGAGAGAAGGAACATGCTTAAACTGTTGCAAACCAGCTGAATAGCTGTCAGGGCAGCCCAAACCACTTCTGGTCACGAGCAGCCAAATCCAAAAGGTTTCCAGGGGAAACTCCACTGCCAACTCCACAGCCCACTTCCCAGCCAGCAAGAGGCTACCTCTGACTCCTTGCCACTCTGCATCTGGAAGGGAAGCATCGTGGAAGAGATGTGCTGGGCACTTCCCTCCGGCACATCTGGGAACTGAGACTGCTGCTCCATTGTGCTGGGGCAGGGAGGGTTCTGCTGGTATTATTCCAAGTTGGCCTGAAGTCCTAGGGAAACAAAAGCTTCTTCCTTGCCAAAGGAAGGGCTGGCTAGAGGCAGCTACTGGAGATGAGGGCTGGGCTATTCTCTGGGCTTCTAAATATTACATTTTGGTATATAAATTTGGCCCTAGATTGAAGTTTCTGGTGACCCAGCAGCCTGGTCAGCATCAGTACATTGTGCACCCAGCAAGCAGCCCTTGATCTCCATGAGCTCAGCCTTCAAACCTGCAGCCCCAGCAGCAATGTGCTTCACGGAGCAGACCTTTGCCTTCCCATCAGCCAAGAAACCACCCAGATGTGCTCCAGAGAGCAGCAATGGCTGGACAAGGCAATCTTGTTGGGATAACACGTTTCATTGGGCACCCATTCTGTAGCAAGACAAAGGAAGGTCTTTCCTCTTGAGGCAGATGACCAGCTTGACCAAAGAGGACTTTCCAAAAACAATGGAGATACCAGGTGTTGAGAGCTCTGGCTGTACTCTGTGTCGACTGTTTGTTTTTTTTCCTGGGACACAGAAAGTCTTTTCAGCTTTTAGCCTCTTGTACTCCAGTCCTTAAGCTTTAGATGCCAGCCCTTGCCCGGGAAGAAAGCCAAGCCCCACACTTCTGTTTTATCACCATTGTTGCTCTCCATTTCCCTCACTTTACTCCAGAGCATGGTTAATGGCTTGAAGGTAAAAAGGCCTTGTTCCCAGCAGGTCTCTCTTCTACATTTAGGGCCTTAGATGTGATAAGCATGCCTTTTATTTTTTTCCCCTCTAGCCAGAAGTCGTTTTCAGAGTGCTTGGCCATACCACCTGGGATCCTGAAAACAGTCCACTGCTTGCCAAAGACTGTCATTTTCCTGCAGGTGCCAAGCTCTGTGGCCTCTGGTTAAGTTGACCATTGGAGTTAAAGCAGGCAAATAAGGAATCAGGAGGAATGCTGTTTATTTGCTGAAGTTCTGCAAACAATTAATATGGCCTTGTCCTTTGGATGAACCTGGTTTGATAAGGATCCTATTCATATTCCAGTGATTCCTTATGAGCAGAAAGTTGAATGCAAGTAAGCAATCCTGCTCTTCTCTGCACTGTGCCTGCAAGGGAAACAGTCCTGCAGGCTGGTACTCCTGTGAAAAGAGAGATGCTCCAAGCTTTTGAGGTTTCCCTGCACAAAACCAGTGGTGCAGGCATGAAAAGGACCCTATCAATGTGATGGATAGGGAATGGTGGGGAAGCACTCCTATACAACATGACACAAGGTCATTTGATAAAGCAGCATTCCTGCAACTGTTTTCCCCAAAAAGCTAGTCAGTCCCACTTCCAGACCTCTGAATTTGGTGTGAGCTGCTGTAGGCAACCACTGCCCCACTGAAAAGCATGCAGCTGAGAAGAGAACCTTACTTTCAAAGGCAGCTAAGAATAGAGCTTCTTTAAGGTGAATGGACTAAACCCAGTCCATTTCTTAATATTCCAATTAGACCACTAGGATAATGCAAACAGCCCAATACCCAATTCCACGGCTTATTAAAATCCAGGAGAAGCTGATCCTCTCTGCACACAGCTCCCCAGGGATGAGCCACGTTTCACTGCTCTATGGCAGGGTTCAAATGCTGTGGGGATGCACAGAAAGCTTTTGAGCACAGCAAGTCTCCAGGAAACACAAAGGTAGCTTTGTCTGGAGCATATCAACCTTATTTTATTATATTTAAATTAAATACTATTTCTAACTGAAAGATACATACCCTGCACAAAAATGTGTGTTCCTCTCTGGGGAAGGAGCTGTAAGTACCTGCTGCCATGCAAAAGCTAGGAAGAGCAGAAACACCTCCAGCTTCATGCTGAAAAACCTTTCCTTATGACACAGAGAACCTGGTGCCAGGGTAAGGAGAATGAAGTGGATTCAGCGAGTTGCTTGAGCATTTTCTTTGCTAAAGTTGTGGCTCACTGAGGGAGAAGGATGATAGAAAGCTGCTGTATGAGAGAACTATAATACAGATGTAATCGAGCTGCTGAAGCTTTGATTGATCCTGGGCATCTGAGTGTACAGGTTAACTCTGTTTGTACCAGCTCACTTGCTCCTACAATCCCCATCTTTTGCTTTTAAATCACTCAGCACCACGACAGGTTCAGCTCTGTCAGAAATTCTGACATCTTCAGATTAAAATGCAATTCAGCTCTAAAGGGTGATTGTGGAAATGTTGTGGGTGATTTGATCCCAATCACCTGCAGAAACTGTGTCCATGGCTCCATCAGTTCTGTGTCTCTGTCGATGGGTGAAAGGGCATGGTGCCACCAAAGCAAGAGTGTGTTGCTCAGAAGACCCACTGGGAGCACATCCAAGTTTCACTGGATCTTTTCTTCATTGAGGCTGAGTGATACTTTTCCAGGATAAGCTATGATTGGAGTACCTAGGAACAAGTGATAGGATGAGAGGAAATGGCCTGAAAGTTGCACCAGGGGAGGTTTAGGTTGGATTTTAGAAGAAACTTCCTCACTGGAAGGGTTCTCAAACCCTGGTATAGGCTACCCAGGGAGGTGGTTGAATTCCCGTCCCTGGAGGTGTTTAAAAGAGCATAGATGTAGAGCTAACAGACGTGGTTTAGCCTCATAGTTGGTAGAGTAAGATAATGGTTGGACTCCATTATCTGAAAGTTCTTTTCCAACCAAAATGATTCTACAAATCTATGAACCTGAAGGTTGAACCATGCTAATAAATCTGAAAAGACAACTAGCAAGCTATATGAGAACATAGAATGCCTCAGGTTGGAAGGGACCTTAAAGGTCATCTAGTTTCAAGCTCCTTGCCATGAGCAGTGCCATCTTCCTCTAGACCAGATTGCTCAAAGCCCCATCCAACCTGGTCTTGAATACTTTCAGGGAGGGGACAGTCACAACCTGTTCTAGCATCTTATTACTCCTACAGTGAAGAACTTCTTTGTAATATCTAACCTAAATCTAACCTCTTTCACTTTAAAACCATGACTCCTCATCCTGTCACTACACCCCCTATTATAAAGCCTACTCCCATCTTTCCTGTAGCCCCCCTGTAATTCCTGAGAGGCCACAATAAGGTCTCCCTGGAGCCTTCTCTTCTCCAGACTAAACAACCCCAACTCTTTCAGCCTGTCCTCATGGGAGAGATGCTCCAGTCCCCTGATCATCTTTGTGTCTCTCCCTTGGACCCACTTGAGTAGTCTTTATTGCCCCACATCACATCATTGCTTTTGAACTGCAGGAATCCTTGACATTTTGCCAAGGCTTGTTTGGACCTTGGCAACAGGAAAGTATCGCTGGACTCAAGCTTCCGTGGGCCAAACTCTGTTTTGTAGCTGCAAAGTGGCTACCCCCTCTCATTTCTACATGGTTCTACAAACATATACAACAGCTCTTCATTAGGACAGCCCTTCCTGGATGCCAGCTGATTTCACACTTTTCAAACAGCTCACAGTCACCAGGAAAAACACACTTCAAATGAGCAAAGGCAATCAGATGGGGGGAAAAAAAAACAAACCACAACTGCATGCCTCAAGCTCATCCCATGGACAAGGGGAAGGGGAAGTAGCAAGCCAGTGCCAGCCTCGACACCATCCTCCCCATCACGAGGATGCTGGTTGGGAGGGCAGCCCAGCACAGCCTGCCACCTCCAATCACACTGCAGGCAGCGTTGCTATGGCCCTCAGGTCTGAACCTTTGGAAATTAGGTAAAAGGTCTGAACATGAAGTTGTTTTTTTTTTTCCCCTCCTTCTCCTCCCCCTGCGAAGTGGTGCCCCTTGCCTAGCAATCCCTCTTCCTGCTGAGCTCTTGGAGGAAAGCAGCCGGGATGAAGAATTAACTCTCGCAGTCCCAGGAGCTTTCCAAAACAGGAGCAACAACACGAGACACAGATGGTATCGTGGGCAACAGGGGGATGTACAAGCAGACCTTGCTTCCCACCTGCCCTGTGGTGATGAACTGGAGAAAAAATATGTGTGTGAGGATGGATGCATCCTCTCCCACCCTCCAAAAGGGGAAGGGTTCTAAATGGATTTTATACTGTTGGAACATGCTGCTTGGAGATCCCAGGGGATGGGATTTTTTCCATCCCCTGGGTAGAATCTGACATTTCTAAGGGTGCATCCTGTTCCTGGAAGGACTCCTCCCCTCCCCTTCGAGGGCAAAGAATACAATCCTGCCACCTGCACCTGTGGGTCCCTGAGTTTTGCCTTCAGCCCAGCAAGGAGGTGGCTCTGCGTGGCAGAGGTTGGTTTGGCACAGGGAGCAAGGACATCTCTGCCCAAGGTCAGTGTGGTGGTGATTGCAGGCTGAGCTGGCAACGTGCCTGCTCACTGACACTCACCTTGATCCCAGAGGCTACCTGCCTGCACTACATGGGCATGCCTGCACCTCCCTGCCCACCCAGCCCACTCTGGGGCATTGAACAGATGTACTTCAAGAGGCCACCAATCCCACTACAGTCATTGAGCTGGGATAGGAGAGAAGGTGCTGGTCCTGACAGCAGTTTCAGAGCCCCATTACACAGCTGCCCGGAGCAGGGCTGCATCTGCAGGTAAGAGAGCAGCTCCTATGACATCTCAGCTCTGGGAAGCTCTCAGCTGCTCGGCCAGCCTCCCCCAAACCTCTCATCTCAGTAGCAAGCCAGGCATCTCGCTGGCATGGGGCCAGGGAACCCTGACAAAGGCATCTTTGTTTCTCCTGACTGCTTGTTGCTTCACCCCAGCCCTGGTGTGACACCTACGAGGTGGAGTCTTTTTTCCACAGAAAACCTCTAGCAGAGTTTCCCTCGTATTGTGTCACTGCAGCAGAATCAGGTTCATCACCCCTGCTTTACCCAGACATCACCCCAGGAGGGGAATTGGGAGTGGTAGAGGCAGGTCTGCTCAACCAGGTGTTTGCATTAATCCTTCCTGGAGCAGAATCTCATCCCCATCTCTGCCTGTCTCCCCAAGAGACAGGCTCAGCTCCCACCCAGTACAGCCCTTCCCCAGTGTGGTGGGGTGGGAAGCTGGGAGAAGCACCACACACATTTTATCTGATCTCTTTCAGCCTTGTTTACAAAGGAAAGTTCAGATGGACAGCCTACAGGCATCAGCTCCTTCCGGTTTCTAGGGAAAGGAATTCTAGCAAGATAGCTAGGAAGACCCCAAAGAAATGCTGGCCTGAGTCCACCTTAGCTCTAAGATGGAACACAAAGTCTTCAAACCAAGGGCAGACCAAGAGCAGAGGTAGCTCACATGCCTAGGTTGAAGCTGGCCACATCTCTGCTTATGCATTCCTTGTTTTCTTTCCTTTGTGCCAGCATGTCACCTGTTTTCCTTCCAGCAATTCAGTTTTCTAACAGGATTATTACTTCTCCTGACAAACACTGTCTTCACCATCACCTGAAACCAGCCCAGCAGCCACAACAATGCTTGGGAAGTACTACTGCTCGGAGAGCACAGTCCACTTCCCTGCAGATGATCTCACTGAGAAACAAATCTCCATTTGGCACAATGGTTAGATTTAGCTACAGCAAAACATGGCCACCTTCTTTCTTCATGCTTTCAACTCCCTGCCTAGAAAAAGCCCACCTGGGGAAAAAAAATTAATGTCCTTGGGTATTAAACGTCTGCAACTCCTATAAAACATCAGCTGAGGGCATGAAATGGAAAGTAGACATGGAAAAGAGACTCCTGCTGCTCAAGTCTCATTTGGTTGCTCCCAGCAGTGTGAAGCAGTTCATGAACTGGCTGAGGTGCAAGCTCATGCCTCTCCCACCAGAACAAGCTCTCGAGGCAGCCCAGCTCCTGGCCATTCCCATCACTGTTCCACCCCCAGGTGAGCAGAAAAGGTCCAGCTGGACCCCATCAGGGCCATGCACCAGGTAGCTGATCAGATTCCCCAAGCTGGGAGGTAAGAAAACCTTTTGCCTTTAAATACAGAGCTGCTTTGCAGAGGAGCCCTCTGCTACACCACCTGTGCAATGGAACCATGCAATGGTTTGGGTTGAAAGGGACCTTTAAAGGTCCCTGCAGGCAGAAGGGACATCTTCGACTAGAGCAGGCTGCTCGGAGTCCCAGCCTGACCTGGAATGGTTTCAGGGATGGGGCATCAACCCCATCTCAGGGCAACCTGTAGCAGCAGCCTCAAAAAAACCCCAAATAACAAAATGAACCAATAAAAATCCCACAAACAAACAAAAAACCTCCAGAGGACAGGGCCGTGCTTGGGCACATTTTCCCCTGCAGAGGCTGATTGCTGTAACTGGGAGCAAGGGGCATGCCTGGGGCTCATCCTGCCACACAGCCAGCTGGGTGTGAGGAGGTGAATGTTGCTGCCAGCTTGGAAATGTGTGACTAGAAGGAGCTAAAGCAAGGGTTGAGTGCTCTGTGCTGGCATGGATTAAACCTACATCATATAGCCAGTTGCTTACTACTGCTCACTGCAACAGTGAGTGACAGGCTTCTTCCCAGCCTCGCCACCAAGTTAATCATTTCATTGCTCCTGCTGACAACAGACTGCAGAGGCGAGCTCATAAGTGGGCCTTGTTACTCAGCAGTTCCTGGATGTCCTCCTCTGGGAACCTCCCCCTGTGCCGGAACTGGCAGCCTGTGAGAGCATCCCACAAGTCATGGGGACTAAGGCAGGCAGGAGGTTGAACTGAAGGCTTGTTGGATCAGTTTGATGACCCTGCCCTAGCAAAAGCAGAAATGGGAGCCAGGGTGTGCTGTGACCAACACCAGACTCAGATGCTCGTGGCAGTAATCCAGGCAGCAAGGAGAAATGCACCTTGCCCGAATCCCCCTCCATCCACTTCAGTCAGAGCAGCAGCCCTGACACAGGCTAGGCTGCAAGATAGGAAGCACCATCCTGCCTAAACTGCCATGCAGTAACAACCAAGCACAGCATCCTTTAGCCCCTGACTCTTAAGAGCCATGCTACATGGAGTCAGACAGTTAAATAGTATCTTGTATCCCCCAGGGCAAGCAAAACAATATTCCTCCCTGTTTCTGCAAGAAGAAAGAGATAGGATGAGGGGAAAGATGCAGGGTGGAGTAAAAGTTAACAAGGTGCCTTCCCCTCCTTCAATTCTCTCTTGCCACATAGGGTTTAATGGTTGGAAAGCAATCTGAGATCAGCAGATGTCAACAGCACTGCGAATGAGTCATGAGCCCAGCACAACCAACTGAACCTCGAGACAGAGCAGAAATATGTAAGACAATAAACTCTGTGCAGCTCATGGTAAGTAGAAAACAAGTCAGGCAGAAAAAGCCATCCAGTGGTGTGATTTACTCAGTGCCTTCCTCTTAACCTTATCACCCCTGCCACTGCTGTTTCCGCTTGTCCCTGTGCTGACATTGTTGCCATATGCAACATTGATGTTGCTCTTGAGAAGCCACCTTGGTCCCCGTGGACATGGCAAGCTAGAACCACTCAGTACAGGTATTGGGAACAGCATGGCTGGGACAGAGGGGTTTTGTTTATTCAACAAGGGACAGAGGGAGGTGCAAAGCAGAGGAAGATCTCTGATAGCAGAAAGATAGACACGAGGCCTCTGACAGCAGAGGTCCCCTTAGTTCCTCAGGACTAAGAACTAAATCTCTGGGAAAAGAAATGAAGTATTAAATCAATCAAAGTTTTCTAATGAAGAAAGGCTGCCTGTTTCCTCATGACCAGAATATAACAAATGGCCTAAAGGAAAACAAAATTAACAAGAAGCCCTTATCTGAGCATGTTCCTTCCCCTCCAACTCCTCCCAGCCTTCTTCAGTCTCCCTTGTCCTTCTCTTCCCACTCTCACGCTAAGCTGCCCATCAGTACTCAGAGTGGAGGGACAGGAGGGTTGAGCTCAGCATCAAGAGGAACCACTGTTGTAATTAACCCAGCACCCAGAGCATCTTTGCTGCTGAAGATTCAGTGCAAAGGACAAGAGGGCTGGCTGAGAAACCTGGGACAATGCTGGGAGATCCAGCATGTCTCAGGGGTCCAGCAGCACAAGGGCTGGTGGCTGCAGGAAGCAATGCCAGAGCAATGCCAATGCCTTCCTGTGCCAGGGAGACAGGCCAGCAGTGCCCACAGGCACGACTGTTCCTGCTTTCTCTACTTTCCATGCCATCGACGTTCAAAACAAGCTGTTCCCGAGGCCAGAGGGAGGGCTGGCGCCTGCCCCATGGTACCTGGCAGAGGGAGGAACAGCGTATCCCGCGGGACAAGCACACGGTGCTGCCGGCTCTTCCCAGAAGGGCTGGATGTTTTGGCAAGGCTGCTGCTCTGCTCTTGCAGCATGTGCAGGCACAGTGTAGCAACACAAGCATACACAGCTCCAGGTGCTCCAGACACAGGAGACTCATATTTTTTTTGGCATGCTTCAGGAGAGGACAATCCAGCAGCAAGTGCTTGGAGACCTCCCCACAACCGAAATCCTGTCCAGCAGCAGCCACTGCCTGCCTGCACAGCCAAGCTCCTCACCTTCCTGTTCCAACACCCACCACTGACAGCATGCAGGACCATTTCACTTCTACAAAGAGTGCTTCTCCCCCTGACAGTTCCCCAGAGCCTTTGTCTGGAAGCCCAGTTCAAAGGTAGTGTAAAGCAGGTCAGCCAGAATTACACCGATTTCCACTAGCCGTGGATCTGGCCCAGCTTTGCTAAGAACACTTGATCTCCTCCCAGAGCACTGCCAGCTGGTCGAAGTGCAGCTGCTGCTGCCTCAATAGCACATACAGGAAAAAAGCCTGAGTTGATTCACAACAAAAAGACAAATACCACAGCCTTTGCTTTGGGTTTCAGATGAGCAGTTTCCACTGGATGTACCGTGGGGAAAGGAGCTGGGGAAGCTGCTAGGTGTCAGAGAGCTCTTTGGGCTAAGCTGTCAGTAGCTCCCACCCAAGATGTCCCATGACATCAGGGTCACAAAACTGTTTGCACAGGCACTTTGGGAGGGATCCAGATCAGCTATTGCCCATTAAAGAAATCCATTCACACAGGTCTTGCAAGTGCTTTGCAGAACCCACATGGCATCACCACCTTCCCCCCACCTCAGACTTTGACACAGAGATTTCTGTTTTACAGGCACCAGATCTTCTAGCAGAAGCTCCCAACTAACAAATTTCATTACCTTCTTCAGCAGAAGCTCTCCAGCAAGCCCAGGATGTCTCCTTGCAAGACACAACATAGAATAATTGAATGGCTGAAGTTGGAAGGGACTTTAAAAATCCATCTAGTTCCAACTCCTCTGCCATGGGCAGGAACACCCTCCACTAGACCAGGCTGATCAAAGCCTCATCCAGCCTGGCCTTAAACACTACCAGGGATGAGGCAAGTTGTGGAATTTCTCTGGGCAACCCATTCCAGTGTCTCACCACCTTCATAGAAAGAACTTCCTCCCCTAATGTCTGAGCTAAATCTACCCTGCTCTAGTTTAAAACCACTGCCCCTTTTCTATCACCACATGTCACTATAAAATATCCCTCTTTGGCTTTCTTGTAGCCTCCCTTCAGCTACCGGAAGGTCACTATAAGGACTCCCCAGAGCCTTTTCTTCTCCAGCTGAACAGAGATAGAGAAGGGCTGTCCTTTGTTTCAAGATGAACCATGTAGACTTGTGCCTACCCTTGTGCAGGCTCGGATTGCACAACCAACTCCTTCCTGGGTGCTTTGCAGCCACCATGGGAGTGACTCGGAGCTCTTCCGCTCCTGCCATGCCAAAGCTTGGCTCGCTATGTACAGAGGTGTTACAGTATCATCATTCAGGCTGTATTCAATCCCTGCTGCTCTCTGTTGCCTGTACATGCCATGCAGACACCTTCTATGGGGTCCTGGATAGTGCCCTTGATCCCGTGATGTATCGTCTAAGCTGTATCGTCTACCTTGCACAGAGAGGTGTGAGTAGGTTTTGCCATGCTTGAGCTCTACAACTGACACTTCAAGGGTAAGACAGCAGAGTTGCCATCTCTCTCTTTCCTCCCCATGAAAACAGAGCCGAAATGAAGTATCTCACTCTGATCAGGATGTTTCTGTGGCACAGACTGGTAGCATGCCATGAATCTTTAGGATGCTCTTTCATCCCAAACCTCCATCCATAGAGTGTCCCTGGCTTCTGGTACACAAGGCGTAGCCCCAGCTCTGTGCACAGCCCCAAAATGCTGCAGAGAGAGCTTACCACAGACCACCTCCTTCCCCAGCCAGCTTCATGAGAACTTGGTTCAGTCCTAGAGAGATTACAGATAAAAAAACTTCCACATCAAAGCAACTTCTTCTCTTAACAAAGTGTTTCCTCATGGGTCTACAGTGACAGTGAAGCCTGCTGATCCCTGGCACAGTTATTTGCCAGAAGGGAAGGTATCCATGCTACAGTGAAAGCATTTTAAAGAGCGGATGGAGACCTTGCCAGGAGAGCCAGCCACAAGGAGAGGTAGAACAAATGGAGCCAGTTAATCATCCTGCATGTGTGATGTGGCTGAGTGGAAAACAGTCTGAAAATACCTTGTATTTCAGAGCAAGTGGTGATTCAGCCAGCTAAGGCCCTGGCCTCCAAGCTTCAGAGACATGCTAAGCCTGTCTCTAAGCCCAGCTGTTCCCAGGCAGCTTCCTAAATGGAAACAGCATCCAGACAACATAGCCCTGGGCATGGCTATTCCTACCCTGAACTTGGTGGCTCACTCAGGATCCCCTAAACACAGCAAGGTGTTGAGCAGGTTGTGTTTTGTGGTTGAAATGAATGTTGATCCTAGCCTTTTACCAAGTACCTGCTGGCCAACATGCCTTCCACAATCTACAGATTCACGTCAGGGTGGAGAGGAGGTTCTTATCCATATGCTTTCCCAGTATTTTAAGTATTTTGGCCAAGCAGCTGAGCAGTTTATTCAGCTGGTCAGCATCTCCACAAGCCACATGGGTGGGCTTGAGTCACCTGGACTTATGATGAGGAAAAGCAGTCTAAACCTGCATCTGATTAATAATTCTCATTTTAACATCTTGCTTGGCACTGGGGAAAGCTGCCAGTAAAAACTGTGGAGTCTAGTGCCTCGTCCACCCACAGGACATGAAAACACACAGCAAGGCGTCACTGCTGTTCACTTCATCTCAAACCTGAGTGAAGGAAGATGACTTTTCCTTCTGAACCTGTGTGGAGCCACATGGGATCCTGAACATCATCAACCATTGAGCTCAGAGGCTTAAGTCTGCAGGCTCAGAATCACAGAATCCTTCTGACTGGGAAAAAACTCTATCATTGAGCCCAACCATTATCTAAGTCTACCAAGCCAACAAACAGCCTGCCACACACTCGTTGCTGTCCTGCACTGTACACCCAGTCAGGCTACTGCCACAGGACCCCAGGGCGTAGGATTTCCAGGGCTTTCTCAGATCCTTAGTAGAATAAGAGTCACATTCTACAGACAAGTCACCTTGACAGGGCAGTCAGTGGTGGAACAGATGGAGAAACTGTTGGCACCAGTGTGGCCTTCTCCAGGCACTGCAGCCTGCCTGTTTTCCATGCCAGCCTGGCAACCCACCCTTGTCACCCATCCTTGTCACTGCATTTTGGCCTAGTGTTGTAGAAGTTTCCACTTCCATTTTTCTCCCCTATCAGCCTTTCTGAGCAAGTGCAATCTAAGCCACAGAGTATCAAGAGTTCAACCAACAAGGGGAGGAGAGGAAGGTCCCGAAGTGTGGTATTCATGCCTGGGCCAACCCTCCCAGTAGCCAAAGAAAGGATTTGCTGAAAGGAGTCATGGGGACAACCTGTTGACAAAGGAAAGAAGGACTCCCACTGAAATGAGCTGGCTCCACCTGGGGCAAGGGATTAGAAACCTGGGCACAACCCTCTGATTCCTCCCAGCAAACCAACCGTGGCTGGAGGCAGGGATTAAACCCAGTAGCAGAGGAATGTGGCTCCTTCCCGCTGCAGAGTCCAAGTTGGCACCACATCCCCACTCAAGACATGGCTTACATAATGCAGCTTATGAAAACAACACAGCCCGGCTGTGCCAGCCTGTGGGTAGGCTGGGATGAAGAAGAAGAAGGGGTGGGGTAAAAAAACCCAACAAAACAAACCCACTTTTTTTTGTGGAGGTGAAGCCTATATGCCTCCTGCACTGCTGTCTCAGCACATGCAGCACTCCCACACGATTTCAACAGGGAAGGGAAGAAAGGAGCAGAGAAGCAGAGGGATTAGGAAAGGCAAAGGCCCCAGTGCTACCACATGACTGTGAAGAGCTGACGCCCTGGTGCTCATCCTGGAGTCACAGAATAGAGATTTTTCCTCCTCTGACCCTGAGTTTCTCCCCAGCCAGACAGGTTCTCTCTCACTGAGGTCAACCCATGCATGCTCTGTGTGCAAGGCCACTGCAAGTTTGGGGAGACAGCCTCACAAGAATCCCCCAATGCCAGATCTTATTCCTCCCAAACCAAACCATATACCTCCAGCAGCAGCTGAGAGAGGCTGTGATCGACATCACCTCCCACCGGGGATGGAGACCCTGGAGATTGCAGTGCAGAGAACAGCTGAATTTGGCTTGTCCAGAGCCCTTCTCTGCATGTTCTCCTCAAAAGTCATGGCACAAGAGAGGGGGACAGTCCCAGAACACCCAGCAGTGGCTCAGAGCAGAGCCACAAGGAGCAAACAGAGATCACCATTTCCTCATGAACCAAGCAATTGTGACATCTCTAAGCATGCAGATGGGTCATTACTCAGTGACTGACATCTCCTGTGATCTACTGACCTCAGGAAAAGCTCTTTTTCTCTCCACACTACAAATCCTAGACAACCTGGCCCTTTAATCAGCCAGCAAAGAGAGTCAAGACTCGATTTAGAAGTCCCAGATGGAGAGCTGGGAGAACCACTCCCAGGTGGAGGACCCACTCACCAGCCACCTCAGGTGTGACTCTGCATCCAGCTGGCCTGGGAGACCTAAGGAGATCTTCCCTTTCAAAAGCTTCCACTTGTTTCCTAAGCAGCTGTCCTCAGTGTAATCAGTAACTGAGTGTTTCAAGAGAACAGCACAGGGTTGCTCTGATAACTTGAAGTTTAAGCATGAGCAGAAGCTCTTGCAGAAGCTCTTGCAGAAGCTCTGCAACTCACCCTTTCAGCAAGCTGTATCTGGCTCCCATCCTGGGACCATCCCCCATCAATCCGCAAGCAGAAAGAGATACAGGACAGCCCCATGGGCCAGTATCAACAGCCCAGGAGAAAGCAAAAACATAGACTTGGAGAAATAATTTTGTCTAGCAACAGGAAGCATCTGTCTCCCATCCAGGTAAAGGCATCCAAAAGACAGCTCGGCAAAATGCTACCCACCTAAGTCTGGCTTATTTCTCCTCCAGAAGGTGCATTAAGGAAGGGAAAAGGGGTCACAGCCAGAGTGCTCCATACAGATTTCATTTTGTTCCAGGCTCTTTAACCTGCAAAAGAGAAGACTGATCTTATCAATGCTTATCAATAGCTAAAGGCTGGAGGTCATGAGGATGGGGCTGGGCCCTTTTCAGTGGTGCCCAATGACAGGACAAGGGCCAATGGGCACAAACTAAAAGGAGGTTTAATTTGAATGTAAGGAAAAAAAAATCCTCACTGTGAGGGTGCCAGAGTGCTGGACCAGGCTGCCCAGAGAGATTGTGGAGTCTCCTTTTCTGGAGAAATTCCAAACCCATCCGGACATTGTGATCTTGGGCAACCTGATCTAGGCATAGCTGAGGAAGGAAGGAGGTTGGCCTAGATTATCTCCAAGGGTCTCTTTTTCATCCTCCTACCATTCCATGGATGCAGAGGCTGATCTACCAAACAGCAACCTAGGAAGATCAAATAACCCTAAAAAAACACACATACACACACAAAAAAAAATAAGCAAAGTGGCATGCAGCTACTGGAGTAGCATCAGGGCATTCTGAAAGTGTGAGAGGGTAGAAAGAACCCAACCAGACATATCTGATTCTTCTCAGGAAAATCCATCCCTTGTGTGCTGACAGTAATTGGACTGGCACAACCCAGTGCTCAAAGATGCTGCAAGTGCAATCTTGATTAGCTCGTCTGCCGCAGGCTGCAACTGAAGGGAGCTGTGGCTAATCTTATTTTGATTGCCCTCAAATTCAGTTGTAGGGAGAAGCCTGGCATGTGAGCAGATATATTAATCGTCTTGGAGCAGCCTTGTCTCCTACACTGGCATTTGATTAAAAGGGAGCACAACCAACAAGCACTTCAAAAAGCTGGTGCTATTTTTGCCCATGTGGTTGGCAGTGCTTCCTGATGGCCTGCTGTGCCTTGCAAACCCTTTGGGACCCATACTCACACCTTCTTGCACTCAGTGAAACTTGTCTATATCATTGTTCACATTTTAAGGCTGTGTGAGCAAACAGAACAAAGGGATGTTTGTCCTGAGAGACTGAGATTAAAAGTTTTATATCAATGCATAAAGCAGAAAATTCAGCCTCTAAAGGTTTGGGGCTCCTTAAGAGGAGTCCTCCCTATCTTACATAGCTGGGAAATGTGTTTCAGTAGCTGCAAGTTGACTCAGCAGTGAAACTTTAGGCAAAAATGTCAGGAGGAAATGAAGGACTTTTTTTTTTTTTTTTTTTTTGTCTTTCCAANTTTTTTTTTTTTTGGTCCTTCCAACTCATTCTAATCTTTTCTCACATATGTATTTTTAAATACTCATCTGAAAAGCCATTTTGCAACACAGTGTTGTCTTCGACCTTGTTTTCAGTTGGATAATTGTGAAGTGAGTGGATAAATGCTTTCTCAGCTGAGAACAAGGGGAGCCATTAGGCATCAAGCTCCTGTCCTAAATTTATGTTCAAGGCAGCTGGAGAAGCAAAGGACTGATGCCTGCTCCTGTTATCACTCTGATGGCCAGCCTGGAAAGGGCAGCCTCTGCAGGGACACACGAATGGCACGCCATGTCTCTGCTTTGATAGTGCTCTGAGACACACGGAAATGCTGTTTGCCTTCAGGACAAAACCTGGCTGCCGATCAGCTGCTGCCCTGGCTGCTGGTGATGCTGGGAGGGACAAAACTAAGCCATGCCTCCTTTTCCCAATTCCTTCACTCTCCAGAAGAGGATCCCTGGAGGGACAAGGCTCCAGCCTTAAGGATGGAGAATGTTTGGAGATACAGAAAACTCAAGAAAAGCCTTGCTATGTCTTGCCCCTCCTTCTTTGCAAATGCCCTTACAGAAGTTTCCTTAATTTAGATGCCATCCTTTTTTTTTTCCCCTCTCTCTAACTTGGAAGGCAGAACTTCCTCTCTCTTTTCTTGGAAGGCAGAAAGCGTAGCAGCTGCTCCCACCTGCACACAAATCAGCAGAAAGCCCCAATGCTTCTGGGCTCCTTATTCCAGACCAGTGTCAACTCCTTCTGGCCACAGTACCCCTGCTGCAGCCCAAAGAGAGGCCAGAATCCTCATGGTCACATCATGACCAGAGAGAAGTGCATGGTGTCTGTTTTGGTTCTCCTTCTGTGACATTCCACCTCACTCTACCACCACCCACAGAAATAAGGTAATTTGGGGACTGTGGTGAGGAAGGGGCTGCCTTGCATGCCTCCCACAAGGGAGATGCAGAAGACCACTTAGTCCAGAAAACTCTGGTGGCAGGAATGGACTTGTCAGCCCATCAGGATGCTCCTGTGTGGTTTATCCACATTTTGAAGTTAGGAATGGTTAAAACATCCACTCCTGGAGACAGTACCTCTTGGCTCTGGGAAACAGCACAAGCCAGATGAAGAATTGTGGGAGCAATGTGACACATCTCTACTAGCTTGCTTACTTTTCTAGATGCCTGGGTTTATACCAAAGGTGGATGAGCAGCACTTTTTCCATAGGAAAAGTGAGAAAGCCCTTTACCAGAAAGCCCCCC
>VWYK01020860.1:90529-112646 GCA_013399775.1 Semnornis frantzii | reverse complement strand
GGACACCCCCCTGCCCGTGTGGGCCGTTACCTGTGCGGAGCGCTGAGAGCGGGCGCGGGGCTCCCACGCTCGGTCCCGGGGCCGCGCCCGCCGCCGCCGCTTTAATGGCGCCGCAGCGCCG
This sequence comes from Semnornis frantzii, assembly GCA_013399775.1. NCBI lineage: Eukaryota > Metazoa > Chordata > Aves > Piciformes > Ramphastidae > Semnornis > Semnornis frantzii. The sequence goes on along the minus strand of VWYK01020860.1, from coordinate 112,525 downwards.
GCCCCGCCGCACTGATTGGGCAGCGACGGGCGGGACGGGGGCAGGACGGGGCCGGGGAAGAACAAGGGTCCACCTCCCTCTCTCCTTCTCGGCAGGGCTGCCCCGTCCCCCGGGGCGGAAGGGAAACCCCCTGCTTTGCCCCGCACTGAGGGATTAGGGGTGGGGAGGCCCAGAAAGCTCGGGTTCGGGTGTGGGGTTTGGGTTCCTTTTGCAACCGTACCGGCCCTAGAAAAACAAGCCTTGGTCAGCGCTGGTTGTGGGAAGGGAGCGGATCCAGGGCTTTTCGCGGCGTTTACATCAGCGGCGGCTTTTGCATAACTTAGCAGGAATGGAAAGCGGCCGCTCTGGGTAAACAGGGCAGCGGGGAGAGAGGAACTGGAGCCCACTCTCTAGCCCTGGGCTCAGTCTCTGGCTCGGTGCTCAGATTTGAGGGTAGGGGGAAACAGGCAATGTCTGCTCAATGCCCCTCTTTGCCCTTTGGAGCAGGAACATCCTCCAGCAGCTGCATTTCCAGCCAAGACCTCTAGCTCTAGGGTCACTGGCATACGAAGGAGATAACATCCAGTCCCACTGTTGGGTGGGGGGAGCACCTACTGCAGAAGCACCCAGGGAACTGTAGGCACTGGCCAGTATTTTTCCACCCCGACAGCTTGCTCACTATCCCATCCCAGCTTCCCCACATCCCGGCCCAGATGGGAGAGTGCGATGCCAGCACTAGCAGAAGGAGCTGCACCCTTGTGCACACAGCTGCACACACACACAGGTAGCAAGCTGGGCACATGCCACCCACACGCCTGCCTCAGGGTGACAGGTTCCATGCCAGCCTTGGTGAGGTGACACGAAAATGTATATCTCTTCAGGAGCTGGACCCTACTGACCCGCCACAGCCACCCCACTGAAGACCCAGCCGAGTCAGTGCAGGGACCAAGGACAGCTGAATCCCCAGCTAGGAGGAAGATTAAGTGCAGGCTAAGGTTTCGCCTTGGTTTATTTTCCCAATCTCAAGAGCCACATCCCCACCCTCCCTCCTGGGACAAGCTAGCTCATTCTTTGCAGCCACAAGTGTGTATTAATGCCCTCAGGCTATCCAAATCTAAGGTGAAATTCAGATGCTTGTCACCTCCTTGCATTGCCTGAGCCTCCAAACATTACAACAGAAAGAGCCTTCCCTGAATACCCCCATCCCTGCACCCTCTACATCGAACAAAGGTTTTCAACACAGAAACAACGGCAGTGTTTTGCTCACAGACTTTAGCTCATTATCTCCTATCTAGACCAAGTTCAGCTATGGTCACCTTAGTCTAATGGCTCCGCTGAAACAGGAGGAGGCAGGAGCTGGTGCTGAGACCCAGTCAAGCCAAGAGAAACCCAAAATAGCTCCCATAAAGAGGAACTGTCAAGGCACAGGCAACGTAAAGACATGCCCAGCATTTTTCCCTGCGTTTGCAGTGAGTTTGCTTAACCGGACGTGCGCGGACAGCTCTGGTAGCTCAAAATTCTTGAAAACCTGCTTGGCTAACCTGGAAATTTTACACAAACTTCGGCCACCAGAGCTGGCTGCAAACAAGCCTAAGGTGTTTATGGTTGGAAGTCTCTGTGGCGTGGGGTGACCCTCGACCCTCATGCCATCTGAGCCCCGGAGCTGCGCAGCTCCTCTTTTCACCCTCCTCAAAAGCGATGCAGGCATCGAAAGCAGCGTGCAACATAAACGTCTCTCCATCCAACAAATGCACGCCAGCCAGCAAACCTCAGCCTGGGACAGACCCTCAGCGCTTTCCTAGCTGGACTGGCAAGGGGGAGATTTGGAGGCAGTGCATGCCCGTGCCCTCATCCTGCACATGTTTACAAGCCCACGGAGGTCTGCGCCCTCTCCCGGGAAGCCAGCCTGGGAAGAAGTGTTTCCTCAGCAGCTCGCAGAGCTCAAGGCACAGCTTGTTTACAGCCTGTCTTCCCCTCCTCCTCCCCTCGCATGCTGCCGGGTTGGTTTTTTTTTTTTGGGAAACACGGCTCGGGCTGCGCCTTCGTCCAGCTGTGTGCTCCAGTGACCCTTATTGTCGCCAGCTTTCAACCAGACAAAAACCTCACAGGGGAGCTGGGGAAGGCACGATGCCAACAGGTGACATCTCCTAGGAGTGAGTGGATTTAAATCCGTCTTCAAAGGGCTCCGCTCTAAACGCGCAGCGAGCCTGCCAGAGACAATGCACCGCTCCAGGGGCGAGTCCCAACTGGCACATGTTTTTCTTTTTTCCTCCTATTAATTCGTGGGAACACCTTTATTTGCCTGCCCCGACACTTCCCTCCGGCACGGCTTATATCCTGAGAGAATTGCCAGGCTTGGAAACCTCCTGGTGAGCTGGAAGGGTCAGTCAGGGCTGGACTTTGCAGCCTTTTTCTTCAAAGGCAAACCCAGCAACGGCCAGGGTCACACAGCTCCCAGAGAGGTCTGGGGACCGGGATGGTCGAGTCTCTCATAGTTAGCATGAGATGTGCCACCTCCTGTGCACGTCCAGCTCAAAATCACCCTGGAATCTCTGATTCCAACCTCAGCCAAGGGGTCGTGGGGGGTCGTGGCTTTCTCCTCCACTGTGCTGTGATCCATCCCTGTCTACATGTCCCACCCCCACCCACTCCACGTTGTCCGCATGTTCCCTACAGCTGCCCTAGGCAGCTGTTCACTCTTGGCACAGGGGCCTCATATCCCTGTCTGGCTGATTAGACTCTGTGGAAGTGCATCCTTATGAATTTGGGAATGCCTTAAAATGCAGAAATGTCATGCTACAGGAAGAAAAAAAAAAAAAAAGGTGGGTAGGATGGGCAATTCAAAGGTTAAAAATGCAGGATATGGAACTTCCCTGTGGTTCAGGCCCTGGGGCAGGTGGCAGTTGGCTTTGCTCCTACAGCTTTGGAATTCTTTCCTAACACCCTGGGGTCATCTCCAAGGGTGACCCCTCAATGCAAAACCTGCAGCTGGAGAGCTGGTCACCCCTGGGATAATAACCCCAACAGGATGCCCAGGTAACCATTTGTCTTTTGCTTGAACTAAAAGTTAATTAATAACTTAATTAATGATTTATTTTTTTATTTGAACAGAGATGTCACACAGGGAGGAGGAATGGTCCATTCTGTTGACTGGTTAGATCCTAGGCAGAGGCCTGATGCACCTGAAATACCCCAGCCTCCAGCAACTGACACAGCTGGCAAGCACAGAGTCATGGAATCATGGAATGGTTTGAGTTTGAAATGACCTTGAAAGATCATGGAAATCCAGTCCCCACCCCTGCAATGAGCATGGACATCTTCAGGATTTCTCCTCTCATTCTGCTTGAACAGCTAAGACATTCCAGATTCAGACACATCATTTCCAGACCCATCCAAGAAAGCATTTTGGGCTGCAAGGTCCTGCCTAAGGAACTGAAACATGCCAAAGCGAGACCAGACATAGACCTGATGTCCTGACAGACGATCATTCCATCTCTGCTCACCACTGGGCACAGCTGCCTCTATTTGCACTCATCACAGCATGCCCACTGCCACTGGGCTCTGGGGGAGCTTATGATGCTGGAGGAACTGGAGGAGCAACCTCTTTTACCCATGATTAGCCAGAGCTGGAAAAATGAACCTAACACCTTAGTGAGCACTTCATTAATGAGTTACCTCACTAAGACCACAACGGCAGTCACCAGCTGAGGACAGGGACCTTGCACTAGGGGGGGGGACGGGACGGGATGAGGACTGACCTTGTGCAAGCAGCAGTGTCTGAGCAGTCTCCCCTGGAGTGCTGCGGGAGGCTGATGAAACCCCCCAAGGCAGGGAGGCGGTAGCTGCTCGCCCGATAGGTGAGCAAACATTGCAGGCTCCGCAGCAGGACCATGTTCCCTTTGAAGATGCTGCCAGGGTCAAGGGTAGCCGAGGGCTGGTGACCAGAGAGATGTCAGAGGCAGAGCAGATTACCTGGGCTGCACGGAAGGGCAATTTCGGAAAACAAATTAATGAAGAAAAATGTACAGAGGCACATGCAAAAAAACTCCACCTCCCTCCTCATGTAGCTCAGCACCATGCATTGAGCTTAAGAGGGGCCTTGAACCACCACAGTCAGAACAACCTTGTGCAAATCCCCCAGTTGACTACACCTCCCTCTCTGCCCCTTTGGTTACCATACCCAACACCCACCTTGCCAGCCCTAACATGGCATTGCTTCCTCCCCCAGCAGCCCTGTTCCCTGGCTTCCCCCAGGGAGGGCTCTTTGCAGAAGAGGCACTGCCTCTGCCAGCTCCAGGCTGGCCTCGCAGCCACCCCAGCAGGTAGCACCTACCTCTCAGCAGCTCTGCCCCACGCAGGTTCAGACTTTGTGCAGAGGCTGAGTGTCTTAGCAAGCAGGAGCCACCGCCGAGGAGCACGTGCTGGCCTTCAAAAGCAACCAGGGGAAGCTGGAAGATGAGAACGTCAGGGACAGGCGGGATTTGAGACTTAGAAATTGCTTGGCTCAGTTTGCTCTGTACAAGGGTGGAGAATATCCCAGGGAGCTCTCAGCACATGCCTTTCCCTGCAGTTGGAAGTTGGTCACAGTGTGCCTTGGCAGGGTTGTTTTTGTTGGGGTTGTCGGGTTTGTGTTGGGTTTCTTTTTCCTTTTTTTTTGTTAGCACTGTTCATGCTACTAAATACAGTCCCAGCTAAGTCAGGGCTGTGTTAGCTGTGGCTGGCAGATTAATTTCAGCCTAATGTACTTCCCAGCTCCATAAGTGAGAGTGCAGAAAGCCTCTGAGCACTGCCCAAGTGGATTAAATAGCAGGATCCAAGCCCAGTGTTGTTAATTAGCAAAGGTAACTGCAAAGTGCTGTTGTCTGTGTCCCTTCCTCATGACTGAATTAGATCCACGTCCTGCCACAACATATGCTCAACCTGGACCGGTGAAGTCAACAGACCCAAACACTCATCTAGGGTTACCCAAGCAATTTTGCTTTAGCTGGAAACGAAACAAGTGAACACAGAGCTTGCTGTGGGGGCTGTCAGGTGTAGTGGGTCAGAATCTCATCAGTCCTGAGTAAGGAAGCTACAAACAGATGGCAACAGACTCAAAAAATACTTCTAATTAATGTAAGGAAATGCCAGAGATATCCTTGCCTGAGCAAACAAGTCTCATGCACGTAGGAAACCAAGCACAAAAATCACATATTAAAAACAAAACAAACCCTAATACATTCAAGAAAAGAATTAATATTTAAGGCTGAACTGCCATACCTAGGACCTCAGACACTGCCAGTTTTAAAGTGCTCTGGGTCCAGAAGGGTCGCACCTGTTGCTGACAACCCGTGAGGTGTTCTAAACTACTTATATGAGAACAGGCTGAGGCTGTGGGAGGAAAAACCTCCAATCTTCCTCACTAAAGCTCACTCTGGGCACGTAAATACTTAGTCTAGAGAGTGGGTTTGTACAGAAAGGTGTTCGCACTGCTCCCTCATGCTGGTGTTTCCCAGCTTGCAGGGCCCGTAGACCATCACCTGATGTCAGAAGCATCTGGGGTTGCTGTGAGTCGGTGGATTGATGGGGAAGCAATTCCTACCCTCCCCATGGCACCAAAAGGGGCAGGTTGGGCAGCCTGCAAGTAGCTAGTGACCACAGGCAGTGAAGATGACCCTGCAGTTGGGCAGCCTTGGATATCACTGTCACATCAAGCCATGCCATGTTATGTTGGGCAAGGATAAGAAACCCAATCCTGTCCCCTCTGCCACCCCAAGAGTGCAAGGGTCTGCCAGTGGCAGAAGTGGCTTCAGATCTGCTCAGAGTGGGCTGCTGCCAATGCAGGTAATTTGGGCTTGGACAGAGGGGAAGCGAAGCCCTTCTGACGTGTTTGGTGTTGCAACCATGTCCTTATCTTTGTACAAAGAGTTCTGCCACTCTGCTGTCCACTCCAAGCCCCCTTCTAAATCTGGGCTGGGCTCATGTGTCCATCTTTTTTTTATTTTTTTTGATAGCCACACAGCTCACAGGAGCTGCTCTTGTGAGGAGCCACTGCAGCAAGATGAACAGAGCAGATGTGCCCACACACACAGTGAACAAACCCCCAGGAAGCTGCAGCTGAGCTGAATGATGGACCTTCACCCTGACTGATTTCTTAGGTGTCCTTATGAAGAGATACTCCATGGAAGTAGTCCTTTGCACTCTCACAGTAATCATGTTGGCCTGCTCTTGCTCACAGCCATGGTCCTTTCCTGGCATCACAGTCCCACAGAGGTCAGGTAAAGCTGGACAGGTATGATCAGAGCTACACTAGCCCCTGAGGAGGTGTGTGTGTGTATAGATAGATAGATAGATAGTATGTGTGTGTGAGACAGCTACCACACCAGCTCATCTCTGAACTTCCCTCTAGCTTAGCAGCACCTTATGAATTTGTGATTGGAGCTACTCCTCTCCAGGGTCTCCCATAACTGCCTCTGTCTGGTAGCAATAGACAAGAAAACGTTTTGCAGCTCATGCCTGCCCCTTCCCCATGCCAGCTTGGGTTTTGGCATAATGACCAGCCAAAGTGCCCAGGCTGTGAGTTCTTCTTATAGGGCTATACTCAACCCTGTCCCAGGGCAGGCACTACTAAGCCATAGGGCACCAGGACACCAAGTCAGTTCTTGCCCCCACCTCTCAAAAGCAAAGCATCGCCCAAAGGGCAGTATCCCTTTGTTGTCACCATGAGGATGCACATCCTACATACATCACAAGTTCAGGCATACTGCTGTTAAACCAAACACCTTCAACAGCCTTAGGTAACACAGCATGACTGGTGCCTTGCAGCATGGCAGGACATGACTCCTCCAGAGCACACATGTACAGGGACAGTTCAGGCATGATCTCTAATAGGTCCAAGTGCTGGACCCTATAGCTGGGTCACAACGACCTCACACAAAGCTATAGGCTTGGGGAAAAGTAGCTGGAAAGCTGCCTGGTAGAAAAAGACCTGGAGGTGTTGGTTGGCAGCCAGCTGAGCATGAGCCAGAAGTGTGCCCAGATGGCCAAGAAGGCCAGCAGCATGGTGGCTTGGATCAGCAAAAAGACCAGCAGGACTGGGGCAGGGATTGTCCCCCTGTACTCAGCACTAGTGAGGCCACCCCTTGAATACTGGGATCAATTTTGGGCCCCTCACTGCACGTTGACTGGAGCTGGTCTAGAGAAAGGCAACAAAGCTGGTGAAGGGTCTGGAGAACAGGGCTGGTGAGGAGCAGCTGAGTGAACTGGGCTTGTTTAATCTGGAGAAAAGGAGCCTGAGGGGAGACCTCACTCTCTACAATTCCCTGAAAGGAGGTTGGAGCCAGGTGGGGGTCAGTCTCTTCTCCTAAGTAACAAAGCAACAGGACAAGAGGAAGTGGCCTCAAGTTGCTCCAGAAGAAGTTTAGGTTGGATATTAGGGACAATTTCTTCTGCAAAAGAGCTGTCAAGCCCTGGAACAGACTGCCAGGGAAGTGGTGGAGTCATCATCCCTGGAGATACTAAAAAGGCACATAGACATGATGCTGAGAGGCATGGTTCAGTGGTGACATGGCAGTGCTGAGTTAAATGTTGGACTTGATGTTTAGGCTGGAAAAGACCTGTAAGATCAGTTATGTGATCCTAACATGCTTTCTGGAGCCTGTCATGTAGCACCGCTTATCCTCCTTGCGTAGGATAGCATGGAAATGAGCTCACTTGCTCGGGGTGACGAAGTGACCCGGGGCCAGGGGCCCAGCACTATCACCCTCAGCTCCCCTGCACCCGCTCCATCAGTCATTTGGGGCTGTCCCTGAGCTAATCGCGACTGTGGAGTCATCAGCCGGTGGCTGAGGTGCGGAGCCCTGCTGCTGCTGACGGCCTCACATTCCTGGTCTGACAGCGCCACCTGGTGGTGGCCCCGCTCCTGGGGACACGCTGGGTGCGGGCAGCTCTCTTGCCCCACCGCTGCCCGCACCAGGTCCCCGAGCTCCGCGCCGAGGCGGCTCCACACCGCTACATGTGCTTTAACCTGCCCATGCAGGTGTTAGGAACAAGGATTGCACCCGCAGCGACATCGAGGGGCCATGACACCCAGCATAGCGCAGCTGCCTTCTGTCAATGGCCAGAAGAAGAAAGCTCAGAGCTTCGTAGAAACACAAGGTTGGCAGAGTCCACCCTGCAGCCCCACCTTAAGTAAACGTAGAAGAGATGTCCAGTGCAGGAGAAGCCATAAAACCTCTGCTCCACACTCTTAACAGGCCACGGAACCCTTCCCACTCCCACTGGCACCATGGAGGTATGGAGAAGCAGACCTGATTCTCTGCTACAAGGCACATCAGAGACCTCAGGCGTAATGGTTCCCAAAATCTGGAGGGCACCAGCATCCCTGCTGGGTCTGACACCATGGCATTAGGGACAGGAGAATCAAATACCTACCTGGGAAGCAGATTTCTCCTTCTACCAGGCAAATAGGTCTCTACTGCTGCTGCAAGAGAGAGATGTGGTTCCTTCTTTTTCCCTCTTCCCGCTGGAGAGTCTCTGAGGTTGGCTCTCAACCTAAGCTCTAGTGAAGCAGGACAGCTAATCATAAATCCGGGGTTGCTCTATCTGAGGCAGAGCAATCTCCTGCGAGGTTTCCATCACCACGTGAACCTAGTTTGAAAGCAAGAAGTTTACCTAAGTGGGGGAAGAGGGAGGGGTTTTGTTTCACTAAGTGTGGTGATTTAAAAAGTGACTGAAGGATTGCAAAAGGGGAAGCTCTGAGAGCCATCCCAAGGCCTCACCATGACAACCGTGTCACAAACAGTGTGACATTCCAGAATGCATCCCTGGGACACAGCAGCATGGTGGCCACTGGTGAGTTACCTTTGCTGGGGGCTTTGTCCCCTTTAAGTACACCCCAAATAGGACAGCAGGGGAAAAAGCAGTGTTAGGCTTCTGAAATGTGGTCCTCCCTGTGACACAGCTGTGCCTTCACACAGGTGGACATTTCTAAGGGCATCTGCCCATTAGAAGGCTGATACCTTCTCACTCTGTTGTATCCAGATCTTTCAGACAGGAATAAAACCTCACAGGACAGTGGCACATGGGTGGATGGGGTGGGGGTCTGCAATGATTCTGACTCTACTCAGAGCCGCAGCTTGCCTCTAACCTGATGGTGCCTGCCAGTTTGGGGTAATTTGCAACCACAACCTAAGCAAGAGGACTCAGAAGACACCAACGTGGTGGGGCTGGAGCAGCAGCACCAGAGCATAGCACACAGCTTCACTCTCTGATAGCAGGCTTGTGCCTGGTTTCTGGGTAAGGTAGAGGAGCACAGCTAGTCCCCTCCAGCCACACCTCCCTTCTCTTGCCCTACAGATGCTACCATGAATCTTTGCTTTTTAAGGAGCTGTCTTTCACCCTTTCCAGCTCCTGTCTGCAGCTGAACCTGCTGCTTTCCTGTGCCACTCACCCAGAGCACATGGGAGCACCCAGATTCCATTAACTGTCCCTCCTGCATGTGCACGGAGCAAGCCCATACCACACATCCTCTAGAGCTGTCACTCTCCAAATATCCTCTAGTTCACACTGACATCACCCTTAGCAACACAAAGCCCAGGTAACTCTCTTTTGTAGCAACCATAGCCTCCACAGACTTGGGGCTTCTGCTGAGAGATGACGTTTTTGTCAACTTTTTCAACATATTTCTGAATCTTCCTGTAAGTCTACTCTGCATCATGAGAGCCCAGGAACTTCCTGAAGCCCCAGGAAAACTGGGAATATGCCACACTCAGGCTGGAAAATGAGGGAGACTTGAAGACCCTCATCTTGGAGACAGAGCTCAGAAGGGGAAAACTTTGTCCTCCTCTGTAGTGAGAATTAACTACAACATCTGAGCTCTGGGCTCCCCTGCCACCCTCCATTTCTTTCAGCTCTCCCCTTTCCTTTTGTTACAGGTTTTTGGCCAGACACCTATTTACATCAGCAGCACAGGCCAGTGGGACCTCTGCCCAGAGCTACCAAGCCACCTGGTGAGAAAATGCCTCTTGTGAAGTGGGTGGCAAAGGAAGAAAGGGGCAGGGCAGAAGAGGGAAGGAGTCTATTTTTCATTGCCAAGGCCACTCTCTGGCTCTGCTGTTCTTGCACCTGGAGGATTATTTCAAACAGGTGTCATTTTGCTTTTAAGCCCTGGGAGGACCATAAGCCATTTGAAGTCCTGATACAGGTTATGGGATCCATTCAGCCCTCACAGTTGGAGGTGGTGGCAGAGAAGGAGGATATGAACATCAGTCCTTTGTGCCCTATATTCCTCCTGAATTCACCAGGCATGAAGTCCTGTTGGTCCTCAAACTGGTTCATCCCTCCCGCTCTCCACACCAGTGAGTGCCATTTGTGGTGCTCAGATCCCATAGCAAAAGGGAGCCTGCTCCTCTTGGTGCTCAGATCCCATAGCAAAAGGGAGCCTGCTCCTCTCAGTGCTGCCAGCAAGCTGCCATGCCTTCCTGCCTGGGCTCCAGGGTAGCAGACAGGCTGTGAGGAAAAGCAGCCATGCAGCACCAGCTCTCCCAGGTTCACAGGCAGAGCTTGCAGGGATACAGGCAGGAGCTACATAGCTCGAGCATCCTCCCTTCTTTCTCAGCGTGGAGATGGTTTTCCTCACTATCTAGCAACAGGGTACCTTCCCCACCTCCCATAGCAAGGTCCCACTACTCACCCTAATCCCTAGGCAAGAGATGGCTCCTTGCTCACAGCCTAATCCTCTCCTTGCTTTGCGGGGCTTGCAACGCAGGATCCCAGCCCCCGGGCTTTACTGGCTTGGCTGGAAAAGCACCGCCTGCCTCACTTCTGCAAATCCAGCTTGTGCCTCCACCTCGTCCTCTGCCAGAAGCTCCTGGGTTTCATTCGGTCGGGGGAAGCAGGTGAGTCATCTCAGCACGGAGGAAATTGGAGTGGCTTTGCTTCTTCTAGCTGGGGCTGTCTCCACCTGGGTGCTTGCCACTGCTCCGGGTTTAAAAGGCACTGAAGGTCCTGTTTGTAGGGATGCAGCAGATCCTCGGCTTTCCACAGGATAAGTGGGGCTTTAACCCACAGCTCTGGTAGTACAGGCTCACTGCCTCCATGGAGTTGCTGAAAGAAGCTGCTTAGCAACGGTTTCCATGCAGTTCAGGGGGTGGAGCAGGGCTGGAGAGCAGCCTCAGGCATGATAAACTAAAGGTCCTGGTGTTTGGGTCTGTAGCTACGCAGGGTGCCCAGAGTGCTCTCAGTGAATTCCCATAGGTTCCTTGTCTGATGCATTTTGCACTGCAAAAACAGGGCTCTGCTGTGGTCAGTCTCGGCAGCAGCAGTGTGAACTGTGCTCAGTTCCCCACTCAAATGAGTCATCTCAGCCCAGCCAACTGCTTTGTCAACCCATGTGTCAACACAAGGGAAGACCACTGGAAGGAAAGCTGTTGCAGTTTTTAATTTCCAAAAAATAAGCTATTCATCAAGGCTTGCTCCACTGCTGTTTCTGAGAGCACTGCTGCTTGCTTCCCCAGCTGAAGGAGGTTGAGGCCAAGCTCCNAAAAAAAAAAAAAAGGACTGCAAGGGGAAGAAGCACAACAGCTGGGCAGGCTGTCACCATGTCCCTGACAACACCACGTGTGCCTCCTCCAACCCTACCCAAAACTCCCATTGCCATCAGTGCATTTTGTTGGTCTCCTGGCTCACAGCATGGCTGTCATCTGGCAGCCTCTGTCAAGAAGGCTGGGGAATGCTGGTGGGGTCTGGGGGGCATTCTTGAGGCCCTCTCTTGCAAACACCTCCCAATGTCATGCTCTGCACTCTCTCTGACAGCAAAACTGCTCAACTGGCAAAGTGCAGACCAGTGGCTGCTGGAGAAGTGCATCAATGGGAGCCAGGGCATGTGGCACTTTCGAGCCTTCGTCCAAGGAACGGCAGGTGGGCATGGGACGCTCTGCAGCCCCTTCTCAGCCAGCCTTGGGCAAGCTGACCAGTGGGACACCAGCACTGAGCTGGGGATGTGGGTAAGCAGTGGTGGGACAGGAGATACTGCAATCTCAGAAAGATGAGCCAGCAGCAGAGCATCAGAAAGGGCACTGCACTGGCTCTTCTCTGCTCTGTTCCTTTGGTTCATCCAGGCAATCTTTCTTTCTTTCTGCTTTTGAAAAACACAGACTGCTCCGCTCATCAGTGGGGCTTTCAGGGACTCTCACTGACACCTGTCTCTTGTTTGATCCATAGGTGAGGAGCTGACCAACTTCTGGCTCACCGCTGAAAGGCTCCTGGAGCTTGATGAGTCAGATGCAAGGCAGAGAGACCTCTGCCTGTCCTTACTCCACAAGCTGAAAGCCACTTACCTGCGTGAAGGCTCCAGTGTCATCGCTCTCTGCAGGACCATCGTTGGTAAGAAGCATGGGAGCTGGGGATGAGCAGTGCTCTTCCAGCAAGGTGGGCTTTCCTGGATGCTCTGAGTGAGATGAAATACCATCATCAGCTTTGTTTGGTTGGGAAATGATCCACTTCGAGCTGTCTCCTCATCATAATCCCCTGCATCCATTTCAGGGTCACTGCTGAAAGCTGGACTTGTCCAGCCCTTCAGGACCAGGAGGGAAATCCTAAGCAAGATGCAGGAACGGGTCCTTTTTACAATTCAGAGTTACTGGCTCCCTAAATTCTACACCCACTGCAAGATCAGCATGGAGAAAGAGAAATCGTGCCAGCCTCTGCTGCAGGAGTATCAGGAGCCTTTATTGTGGGGCAACTGGCAGGAGCCCTCAGACTTCTCAGAGGATCTCTTCACGATGCGCATTAAAAGAAGCCAGGGTTTGTCGGGACCCTACTGCAGCAAGAAGGCCAAAGCAGGCATCTGGACTCTGGTCAAGGAGGAAAGAGACATCCAAGAAAGTAACATGCCCACTTTTCAGGTGCAACCAGAAAGAGAGCCAGGGCCAGGTGGGAGCACAAGGAAATCACAGCTGGATAAGAATGCTTTGGGATTGATTCCTCAGCAGCCAGAGCACCCTGCAAACACTGCTCCAGCTAAATCAGCTGCCTTTGGAGACAACGGAGGCGCAACCTCTCTCTGTGGACCTGAACCCAATGCACAGCAGGTAAGGACCTCCATGAAGGGAGAATCCTCTCTAACCTGCATTCCTCTGCACCCCTTGCCCAGCTGCCATGCCTGAACAAGGCAGTCAAGACCATGAGTTTCCTTCCTTGGGCCCTTCGTGCAGACAGCTGTGCGGGACAGCCCTTCAGGGACTTCTTGAAGAGCCAGCACCGGTATGTGGAGGCTCTTCTCCTGGACCTGTGGCATGACCTGGAGGAATTTGTACCTGTGGTGCTGGACCCCAGCAAGGAAAACAGTTTCTTCCTGTGGCATTTCATTGGGGAGATTGGGGAGAAGATACGCAAGACCTACCTGGAAGAGGGCACTGCTGGGCACCTTCCCTTGGAGAGCAGGACTGTCAGGAGCTTGCAGAAATATTTGATGTATGGATAGTTCTCCCCCTGCATATTCAGACCCCAGAAGGAGATTTGCAAGGTACAGGGCAGTGCTGGAAGTGGTGAGGCTGGAAGGTACAGGTACTGTTGGCACCCCAGAGGTGGTGTGAGGGCTTTGGGCATGTGTAAGAAGACAGATGTTTGGAAAATAAAGATGAAAAGAGACTAGGAAGGGGAAACAAATCTTACAGCTACAAGCCACCTTGCACTGGAACCTGTGACCAAGATGTACCAGATCAGTGCAAAGGAGCATCCTCACTGGTTTGCTGGCCAATGGAGCAGAGATGAAGAATTATCTAGTAGCTGGTGACCTCAGTTGTTAGGTGTACATGCCAAGGGCCATGGAATGTCAAGGCAGTGTGACCATCTCCATCACAATGTGATTAAAAGACATTTATAGCCCTTTGAGCAACCCAATAGATCAGCCTGGGTGTAAATCTCCTGGCAGATCTGTCCTGGGGATCTCAGTGAGGTGGGACCTGCCTGTACTGTCACCACTGCAGCCTCAGGGTACAGCCACTCTGAAGGGTGCTGGCTGCTGTTGGAGCACTAACTGAGCACTCACTTTTGTTCCTCCTCGGGTGCTCTGCTGCTTCTGTGAGGAATTTCTGGCTGCTGATGACAGGACCTTTCTCCAGTTTATGGTAAAGTGGAGGCACACAGGGGCATCCTTAGGGGTTGTTCAAGCAGTGGAAATATGAAAAATCAGAGAGAGGGAGGGAGAAGTCCAGCATTAGCTGCAGTGGTCCAGCATCCCACAGTGTCTTCCAACCAATGCTGCTACAGCATGATACTCCAGCTACTCAGAGCAACCATCCTCACATCCTCCACTGCAGCACCCCCTAAGTCAGTCACACTGCAGGCATGCCTCTGTGAGAACAAAACCAAAACCAAGGAGACATTTCAAAGTAGTCATTAAGGGAGACAGAGGTGAAACCAGTAGCAATCAAGCACTCTGAGTAACTGCCTCACCGGCAAAGCCCTCCTGGGAATCAACTGCCCTCTTTCTTTTCCCTTGCTGCAGCGAGACCTGCTGTTACTGTGACTCCTGTGCAGACACATACATGTGCCCCATCCCCGCAGGACTGCCTGAGTAGGTCACGCAGCTTTCTCAGCCAACCTAAACCATTCTATGATTCAACCCACTCAAGTTTTCCACTGTATTTTTCCCTACTGTGTAAAGAGATGATTTTACAGTCATCTTCCAGGAGCATTACCCTTCCTGGCAGTGGGAATCCTACTTGTTTATGAACGTGTTAAATGCTAGCTTTACACTTGGGAGCATCCTCAAGGACTGAAACGCCCTCCCCAAGCATCTCACCTGCTTGGTTCCCTGCACAACCTACGTATGCAACTTTGATGAGTACAGATAGGGCTCTTCAAACAAACTGTTAGGCTTTCCCCCAAATTGCAACATAAACCCAGCACCTGATCCTTGAGATGGTAAGAAGAGGCTGTCAGGGATATTGTCCCCAAAGGCCTTAGCTCATGGTGATGCCAGCAGCTCAGTCAGCAAGGGCTGATTTGGAAAAAGTCAGCTGGCAGATCTTGGCCTCAGTTTGTGAAATGCTCTCAGTTGTGAGTTAATTAACTGCCCAGGGTTTGAAGCATCTTATCAGGAAAATCACCCCCCAGAGCACAGACCTCTTCTGGGAGTGCAGTTAGCACCTCAGCAGGCATCAAGGCCACACTCTCCACAGGCATCATCCCTCAAGCCAGACTCCTCCCAGGTCTCACCACACTGACACCAGGGGAACTAGTTGCTCAGAAAATTAGCAGGGTTATTCTTGGTCTTGCTCCCAGGTATAGCAGCCAACAGACAAGGCACACGATGTTATCTATGCTGGAGACACCATCAGGGTTGTTTTCAGCCCTCCTGGGTGGATGTGGACCTCTTAGGAAAGCTGCCACCTTTGCTGGCAAACCATTGTCTAGACTACCTGGGGAGCCTGGAGCTTTTTGGTCTGGTGAAGAGAAGACTTAGAGGGGATCTAATCAATGTTTATGAATATATGAGTGTTGGGTGTCAAGAGGGAGGGGACAGGCTCTGCTCAGTTGTGCTCTGTGATAGGACAAGGGGCAATGGATATAAACTACAGCACAGGAAGTTCCACCTCAATATGAGGAGGAACTTCTTTACTGTAAGGGTCTTGGAGCACTGGAACAGGCTCCCCAGAGAGGTTGTGGAGTCTCCTTCTCTGGAGACTTTCAAGACCTGTCTGGATGTATTCCTGTGTGACCTGCACTAGCTTATGGTCCTGCTCTGGCAGGGGGGTTGGACTCAATGATCTCTAGAGGTCCCTTCCAACCCCTAACCTGCTGCACATCCCTGGTACATCCCAGCTGCAGGAAGATGTCAGCCGGCTTTATGCATAGGGAGGCTTAAGGTCTATGATGAGCTTCATGCTCATGTAGATTTCTTCCAGGTGGTTTAAAGCTAAAGCAGAGCAGGGTGGGTTTGTGCTCCAAGGTTCAGTACAACATACATCTACCTTGTTTGGCACAGTGCAGGAGCAGCTCCTCAGGTGGAGCGTGTACTTTGTGCAATCACCCTCCGCTCTTCTCACTATAGTCTCTACAGAGCAATGACCCAGCACCTGAGGAGCAAGGCCATGCCATTGGAGAAGGTGAACATTTCCTCCTGTTCCAGCGACTAAATGAGTCCCTGAAGCTGAGCCGGACCTTGCATGGCACAAGGAACTCGGAAGGTCTCTCCTCTGAGCAATGGCAATTAATGGCCACTCAGGACCTTCATAAAGGGGGCTTCCTCCAGGCAGAGGTGGAACTTCTCTGCACGACAGGTAAGAGGAAGCTCTGAATTTCTGCCAGGGCTCATGCTGATAAAGCACATATCCTGCATCTGTGGTGACCACTGGCTTTGGTGTGTTGCTCTATTGCTGACAGCACGTGGCCATCATGGAGCAGGTTGGGCAAGGTATCTGGGAGCCATGAGCTGTTATCCAAGCACTGGCAGTGACCTGTGCACCAAATTCTCTGTTGCCAGTACCAGAGGTACCAAATGCTACAAGTTGGAACAGGCTACCCAGGGAGGTGGAAGTCACCATCCCTGGAAGTGTTCAAGAAGCATGGAGATGTGGCACTTCAGGATGTAGTTTACTGGTCATGGTAGTTGGGTTACAGTTGGACTTGATCTTGAACATCTTTTCCAATCTTAATGATTCTACGATCCCTGAGCTGTGTTGGCTCACCAGACTTTGCTGCAGCAAAGCAACTGAACCTCAAAACCAGCAACTGCCATAGTCAGTCCTCTTCCGCATCTTGACCTTCTCTTGTGGATGCTGGGACTGGCCATGCTGGTGTGGAAACCTCAGTTTTGTCTTCTTACATCATCTTTTGAGAAAGACATCAGGCTTTTCAGCAACTGCTGGTGCACTGACAGTGACAACAGTCACCTGTAGCAACCAGTAGGTAGCTTGTGGGGCCTCAGTTGTACCTGAGAAATGCAGTGTTATGGGAAGGTCACGGGAACAGGACAGAAAAGGGACAAGGAAAGGTGAGTAGCAATCACCATACAGCACTCAAAGTGCTGAAGTGCTGTCGTAGCCAGGAGGAGTGAACACATTATCTGACCTGACTTCCGATGCAGACTCCCAGAAGGTGACATCCTCACTCCATCCAGATGTGCTGGCTCTTCAAAAACCCTCACTGGATGTGGATAGCCCAGGTAAAGAAAAAGAGCATCTGGGTCTCCAAAGCCCACCACTTGGTGAGTTCAGTCTGAGCAGGCTAGAAGCAGAATGGGTCCACAACTTTCATGGTCTCAAAGGTGCTCCAGCATACCTTTAGGCACCTGGACAAGCAGGTATCTTCCCTGCTTGCAGCCCTTTGTGTAGCAGAACATCTCTGGGAGAGAGGCCAAACGACCTTTGAAAGGCATGTTTTGGGGTGTTAATGCAGCCAGAAAAGATGGAAGTGGGAATACTTCTCTGAAGCTGATACCAAGGGCGTGAAATCACACAGAGCACTGAGTGTCTCCTAAGCCAGTCTCACCATCAGCATGGTGGCTCTGGGCACAGCTCAGGTTTCTTTGGGCTCCTTTGCCTTGAGGACACCTGTGACAGACTCTGTCACCTGAGGAGGAGGCCAACCACGTTCTATCCCCACAGCCACTGAACCTGAGAAGAGAAAGAGGAGGACTGTTCCTGAGAGAAAACCACCTCCTGTTCCAGTAGAGAAGCCCTCTAGAAGACCCAGGTCTGCTTTGCTGGGGTTTGCTACTTTTACATTTTCAGGAAGGAGATTCTCCCCAGTGCTGCCCTGTAGTGCCACTGTTCCCTGCTTCATCATTTGGGCCCTCTCAGGTGTCAGTATGGGTAGCCTGTGGGTCTGAACTACTGAGGAAAGGAGAAAAATGTTTTGACCCACCTCCAACCTCACAGCTGAGATTTACTCCTCACATCTTGTGAGTGTTTAATGCTCTTCATCCTCAATTAATCCCTGGCCATCCCTTTGTGCTCACTGACCAGATGAATATCCTTGTGACTCATGTGTCAGGAGTATTTTCAGGAGGTGAGACAAGTCCTCACAGGTCCACATTGGGATATAAATGGTAATCAGGACACAAGTCCTGAGTAGGAGCAGCTTTTATTATGTGCCCCTTGTGAGCTCTTATTGTTTATTTATTGTGACTGCCAGTTTCAGGAGCTACACTTAACAGAGAATATAGGACCTAGTCCACTGATTTTCAAATGACAGCTTGCCGACCTCAGAAACAACCCCGAATCCCAGCCTGCTCCCAGCTCTGGCTTTCCAAAGCTCTGCCGAATCTTTCAATATAAACATCCTTTGGCTTTACAGCTAATCAATCATTTCCTCATCTACCAGCTGCAAAAGGTTTTCCACTCCGGAACATCCTCTCGGCAGCCAAATGCGCGAAGCATTCTGCCATCCAGTGGCCAATGGTTTATTCACAACCTCCTGCTTCCGCTAGTCCTCCCAGATGCCCCATCCTTACTTGCCTCTCTCTATAGGGCTGGCCAAGCCGCCTGCAGGTTCTGAGGTCTCCATCATAGACCCAAAGACCTATTTGCTTCTTAACTCCCTAGATGAAGCCTCCTCTTCAGGCCAAAACCAGTTGCTGTGGATACACAGCACCGAAGCTGCTGGGCAGGTGCACCTACAGCAGAAAACAAGCAACTTCTCAGGAGAATACCCCCTGGGTTCCAAGTGGCTTTGTGGATGATGATTCTAAAGGTCTTTTCCAATCTAGACAGTTCTAGGATTCTATAGGCAAGACAGACAATGGAGGCTGTGCTCCACCAGTGCCTTTACTGGTCCATCTGCGGTGCAGATCCCACACCCCACTTGTCTGCATGTTTCTAGCTTTTCTTCACTCACAGGATCATAGAACTTTTAGAGGTTGGAAGGGACCTCCAGAGATCATCCAGCCCAACCCGGCTGCCAGGTCAGGATCACCCAGGGTAGTTCAGGCAGGAACGCATCCAGGCAGATCTTGAAAGTCTCCAGAGGAGACTCCACAACCTCTCTGGGCAGTGCATTCCAGTGCTCTGTCACCCTCACTATAAAGAAGTTTCTCCTCACGTTGAGGTGAAACCTTCTCTGTTCCAGTTCGTGGCTGTTGCTCCTTGTCTTATAGCTGCTGATCACCAAAAAGAGATTGGCCCCATCCACTTGACACCCACCTCTCAGATATTTGTACATTCTGTTAAGATCTCCTCTCAGTCTTCTCTTCTCCAGCCTAAAGAGCCCCAGGGTTGTCTCTCTTTGTAGGGGAGATGCTCAAGTCCCCCAGTCACCACACTTGCTGGAGAAGCAAGCACAGAGGTCCCAGTTGTGCTGTGTTCCAGGCCACTGGTGGCACAGGTGTCACATCTCCTGGTACCTCCTCCTCTGTAGGCACTTTGTGAAAGTACTGCACAACCTTGCCCACCTGCATTACTTCAAGCAGTTCCTTGAGGATCATGGTGCAGATGAACCGCTGCATTTCTGGATGGCTGTGGAGAAGCTGGTCACAGAGACTAGCCCTGAGAAAAAGAGCTTCCTCCTCAACAGCATCATCAAAAATTATTTCCATGGTGAAATCCCAGCTGGTAAGTGTCCTCCTACCCTGCATGGGGCTCAGATTTGGAGACCTGCAAAAAGGCAGCTGATAAAGGCTCACTGCTAGAGGCTCTGGAGTGCTGCTCCATGCAGACCTCTCCAAATTCATCTACACTGGCCAAGTGATTCACATTATCAGCTATGGCCACCCCTGAAACTGGCAGATGCTGGAAAACAAAGATGACTGCGTCACCAACCCCACCACCAAGGCCGGGCTCTGGTGCTCCAGCTCACAGTGGTGGGTCCAGAAAGGAGGGCTGTGTGTGGAAGCAAGCCTGTTGCTTCAGCCAGGGGCTGACATGAACTGTGCTGTGTATCTGCAGCAAAGGGCCTGGTGTGTCATTCATGACCTCATCAAGAGCCTCTGCAAGTTCCACAGGGAGATGAACAACGCTGAGAGCCATGCAGAGTTTGAGGACTTCTGGCAAATGCCCATTGCACAACAGCCCTTCAGTCAGCACACACACCCATACCTGGGGCCAGGTTTCAATTCCCTTCTCTTCCTGAATAAGGGTAAACATCACATACCCTACCTGAATGCCATGACCACAATGCTGATAGAAGAGGGAAGTGGCTTTTCATGCCACCTGTTCCACTGTACCACACCTCATGAATTGCTATGTCTGACCAACTAAACGTGGACCTAAGAGAGAACATGTCTAGTTTAGCAGCTTTGTCTCAGAGCAAGACCCCTGATGCCTTTGCAGGTTTTCCAGTCTGGCTGACTCAGTTGAAGCTCAGGCAGCCCACAATATGCAGACAGTGAAGGAAGATGCCTTTCT
This sequence comes from Semnornis frantzii, assembly GCA_013399775.1. Classification (NCBI taxonomy): domain Eukaryota; kingdom Metazoa; phylum Chordata; class Aves; order Piciformes; family Ramphastidae; genus Semnornis; species Semnornis frantzii. Next base: position 92,219 of record VWYK01020860.1, on the reverse strand, counting down.
GAAGAAGAAAGTTGCCACCATCACCAAACTCTTCCTGAACTCTGACATTCCCCCCAGATTGTGGGTAAGATGCTGGGACCCACCCGGGAAGGATGAAGGCTGCTCATTACTCAAGACCCTTGCATCACAGCTGCAAGTGGTTATGGGGAAAAGGGAACCAGGCAAAGGTTTGGGTCTGTTCCAGCCAAGCATGATGTGAAGCTTCAGAGTATGCTCTAGAGCTTGGGACCTGCACTTAGGCTCCACAGGATGGGACTTGATCCAACACCAGACCCATGCTAGCACTTGACCCAGATAGACTGAGAGCAAATGTGTGGATGAGGAGATGGTGAAAACCCCTATCTGCTGGAGAAGTGCCAGGCCAAAGGACCAGAATGAGTTATGCTCATCACCAATTCAGTCCTTTCATGCTGCAGGTGTTAACATCATCATCATCATCCCCTCTCCACTGCACCCACCTCTTTGCCTCACAGCAGCCTGTCTTCCTTTTGGAAAGCATAGTGTTTTCCACAGAAATGCAGGGCAGATCCTACCCTTCTGCCTGGGACAGTCAGCCAGGATATAAGTGGCATCTCCTCTTAGAGATTGCTTGAAATACAAGCTGGAAAGAAACAAGTCTCTAGGACACATCTGTGTGCCACAAACTGCTTTGGTTAAGCAAGGTCTCTTCGTGACCAGGTAAACATCTCTGAAGAAAAGAGAAATTTCATCTGGAGCTTATCTTCTAAAGGGATACTGAACCGTGCCCTCTACCACGGGGCCAAGGTCATCATCTTCCCCACCCTGATGCACTTCTGGAGAAGGTATGTATTCCCCACTAAGGATGCCATCTGTTTTTTTCCATCCTCTTGTTCCTCTGACATGATGAAGAAAATGGAGATGAGACATTCCCCAGGAGCTCAGCTGTAGATGTCTGGTTGGAAGTTTGCTATCTTCAATATCTCATACAGGTTCTGCTACTGGAAGGTGATGAAAAGCTTTAGGGTGTCTGCAACAGACAAGGTGCCAACCTCTTTGCCCAGTACAAGAGTCTCCTCTAAATCATCTGATACGTACAGTCCAGGTAAGCAGAGTGCCTGTCCCTTGGCACCACATTTGTCTTCAAGCTTGTTCTTCCAAACACAGAGATGCCCAGACTTGGGGTTTTGTTGTCCCACGGGGCTCTCCTTGAAAGAGCTAAACTTTTTCCTTCAAACAGCTTTGAGCTTTTCTCCTGACACGTTTAAGGATGTTGTTAGATTATGTAGGAGAAAAATTAGAAAGGCAAAGGCCCAGTTAGGACTTAAGCTGGCCACCTCTGTGAAAGATAATAAAAAGCATTTTTACAAAATTTATTAATGCTAAAAAGAAGGGCAAGAAGAGCCTCCACTCCTTATTGGACCTGGACAGGAACACTATAACTGAAGATGAGGAAAAGCCTGAGGTCCTGAATACCTTCTTTGCCTCAGTTTTCAACAGTGAGGAGGGAGGAGTTCAGGAAAAGTGGCCTCTTGAGCTGGGTGATGGAGTCGGGGAGCAGTGTGTTGCCCTGGAAGTCCATGAGGAATTAGTTTGGAACCTGCTGAGCCACTTGGACACCCACAAGTCCATGGGACCGGATAGGATCCATCCTAGGGTGCTGAGAGAGCTGGCAGATGATCTGGCCAAGCATCTCTCCATCATTTTCCACCAGTCCTGGCTCACCGGAGAG
>VWYK01020860.1:0-89752 GCA_013399775.1 Semnornis frantzii | reverse complement strand
TGCTGTCTACAGCTACCTGAAGGGTGGTTGTGGCCAGGAGGAGGTTGCTTTCTTCTGTCAGGCAACCAGCACCAGAACAAGAGTTCACAGTCTCAAGGTGCGCCAGGGAAGGTTTAGGCTCAAGGTGAGGAGAAAGTTCTTCACTGAGAGAGTCATTCCCTACTGGAATGGGCTGCCCAGGGAGGTGGTGGAGTCACCGTCCCTGGAGGTGTTCAAGGCAGGTTTGGATGTGGCACTTGGTGCCATGGTCTAGTCTTGAGGTCTGTGGTAATGGGTTGGACTCAATTTTCGAGGTCTCTTCCAACCATGGTGATACTGTGGGGGTGTATGTGCTGCAGGCACACTGGAAAAGGAGGGATCTCTGAAGTTGTTCCTTTTCATCAAATTCAGCCAAAATTGCCCAGTGAGTTTTTGGATCTTTCTTAGGGGAATAGGGAAGCAGATGCTGAGACTTCATGAGCAAAGAGCTGTTGCATAACTCATGCTCACTTCAATAACCAAGTTAAAGGTACTCACACACCCCCTAAACCAGAAATAAAGCAACTAAACTTTTGAGTTGCAAGTCAGTTAGGAGCACAAGAGTCATAGAATGGTTTGGGTTGGAAGGGACCTCCAAAGGTCATCTAGTCCAACCCCCTCTGCAGTCAGGAGATTGGGTTGCCCAGAGCCTCGCTGAGTATCACCTTGATTATCTACAGGCATGGGGTCTCAACCACCTCCCTGGGCAGCCTGTTCCAGTGTTCCACTCCCCTCATGGTAAGGAACTTGTTCCTGACATCCAATCTAAATCTGCTCTAGTTTGAAACCATTGCCCCTCCACCTATTACTACAGGCCTTTGTAGACAGAAGGAGAAGAACCTTGCAGCCCAATGCCAGGGTCAGTGGCATTAGATGGAAGATACTTTGAACATCTGAAATGGAAAATAAGCTTCATCAGGATTTGAGATGACAGCCACTGGGACATCTCTGGGGAAAGAAAAAGATATTTTTCCTTCCTCATCTACTTGTTTAGTTTCAGTACCCTGAATAACTTTGAAAAGCACAAAGAAATTGGTGCTAAGTGCTGTCAGTCTGCCTGACAGCACAGTTCCTGGACTGAATATTCATTTGGCAATTGTCTAATTGATTTTTGATTAAAGGGGAAACCAAAATAGGCACATACTAATCTTGCTTTGACGGTCGAGTGGGTGTCAGCAAACCACTGTTCTGCTCCCTGTCATTTATCACTGTCAAGTTCTGGTTAAAAATCAGCAGAATTCTAAGATTTTGATACCCACAAGGCAGGTGCTTGTGCTACAGCTCTGCAACCAAGCTGAGGTAAGAGACCCCTGTTTTGGTGTGCTCCAAGACTGCCAAGCCATGTCTGTAGCTCAAACCACCCCACACAGATTCACAGATTACATTGCGTTGGAAAGGACCCTCAAAGGTCATCTTGTCTAGCCCTGCTGCAGTGAGTAGGGACACCTCCAACTAGATTAGGCTGTCCAGGGCCACATCAAGTCTCAGATATTCTAAATAACATGGAATGTTTTGCTTGAATCTCCAACTTGTTACAGAGCCTCACTATGCTTCTAGATCCTTCTCAAACATAGTAATTTTAATCCAAAAGCCTCTTGACACCAAACCAAACAAAACCAAATCCCAAAACCAGCCAACCAACAACATACACACAAACCTAAAACCAATCAAACAAAACACTTAAACAAAAACATACCAGCCAATCCCCCTACCCATCACACGTGTATTCCCAGGTACAAACCAACAGAAGTGTTGTGTCACACAGGAGTTACCTGCTGTGTTATCTGGGATGAAGATGTTTTTGTTAAGGTCTTCAAGAAATGGATATAGAGAGAGGCATTGGCAGTGAAACACTGGCACAGGTTCCCACCAGAGAGCTGGTAGATGGCTCATCCCTGGGAATATTCAAGGTCAGGTTGGATGGGACTCTGAGCAACCTGGTCTAGTTGAAGATGTCCCTGCTGACTGCAAGGGGGTTGGACTAAGTGATCTTTAAAGGTCCTCTCCAACTCAAACCAGTCTATGATTCCATTTAATCAGTGCAAGCTGTTGCAACAGTTGGGATAGTCCCACCACAGCCCAAGCAACACAGTCCATACTTAGCTACATGGAGCCTCAGAGTGAGACTGCACTGAAATGCTACTGCTCTGGAGAGACAGCTAGGGATGTGTACAAAAACCTGCAATCTTTCTCATGTGGAGATTAATCCTGCAGTGATTGTCCTTGGGACAACTGTGCCAAAGCTACAGCTCCCAGGAGCACCTCACAGGGATAAATAACCAGAGGTGGGCAGATAAAATCCCTCATCTTGGGTGGTGAGCTCAGGAAGAGATGCGTTGTCTCCCAGACCTGCCTCATCTCTCCTGCCTTAGCCTGCATGGCTGGCATGTTCAGCCTGGTTTAGTAGGAAGAGCAGATGCCATCACGATCTGGTAGGACAAAGCTCTATCCACAGGGTGCATCTCAGACTGGCAGCACCTGCCAGTCACAGGCAGCCTCGACTGTCAAAGAATAGCAAAGCAAAGCAGCCTGCAAACCAGGACCAGCTGCTCTTTCTGGCATTGGTAATGCCCATGCCACCTTCTGCTCAGGATGCTTTTCTGCACTTCATCCCACTTTTCACCCATGACCTTTTTCTAAGGGTCTTGCTTTCCTGACCTTAAGATACCAACCTTGTTTTTTATCTGGGGAAAAAAAGCGGCCATGTTGTCTTTAAAAGGCACCGAAATTGCTAGGAAAGATGCCCGCAATTCCAGAGAAAGCCTCCTCTGGTCCACGCCTTGCTTTTCTCCTCTGGCGGGTTGCTGCTTTGCGCGACGCGATTCGCGCAAGGGGGTAGCGGTGCCGACTCCCTCTGCCGCCCGCAGGCGTCACTGTGGCACTGCCTGCGCTCCACACAGAGCAGGGCTGAGATGGGCACACCGCCCACGCCACACCTCATGGGCTCCGCTGGGGGCAGCCACCCGTGCGGGCACAGAACCGAGAGCACATCTGTGTGCACACACGGAATCACAGAATCATTTGGGTTGGAAGAGACCTTAAAGTCTTACCATCTCGTTCCAAGCGCTTTCCCATAAGCGGAAACATCCCCTGCTACGCGAGCCCCATCCAGCCTGGCTTTGAACACTTAGGGCATGCAGCCTCCACAATTTCTCTGGGCAACCTGTTCTAGTACCTCTCCACCCTCCCAGGGAAGGCTTTCCTCCTCCTGTCTCATCTAAACATCAAGCTTCTTCCAGTTTGAAGTTAATACCCCTCATCCTGTCACATCTGCGATGTCCAGAAGAGTCACATTTGCCAGACACAAACATTCTGTGAAAAAGAAAACAAGCCCAAACCCAGCTAAGAGCTGAAAAAAACAGGAATACCGGTCTTCCTGATGCAGTAGATTAGATTTGGGGGGGGGGGGGGGGGTGGGCGGAAAAAACCCCACCCTNCCCAGCTAAGAGCTGAAAAAAACAGGAATACCGGTCTTCCTGATGCAGTAGATTAGATTGGGGGGGGGGGCTGTGCATGCAAAAACCACTGCCTTTAAAGGACAGGCTCAAATTTTCTCATGAAAGATCATGCAAAGGCTGAATGTGCCCTAAGAAGATAACAATTTATCATTATTATTTATTACAGAGTCACAAGATTGTCGGGGTTGGAAGTGAGCTCAAAAATCATCCAGTTCCAGTCCCCCTGACATGGGCAGGGACACCTCACACTCCTCACACTAGATCAGGTTGCTCAGAGCCACATCCAGCCTGGCCTTAAAAACCTCCAGGGATGTGGCTTCCACCACCTCTCTGGGCAACCTTTTCCAGTGTCCACACCTCCATCACCATCTCTCCAAATACCATTTCCTCATAAAGCCTCCAACTGAGGACTCTCCAGCCTTGCAGCAGAGCTAGGGTGGACACATAACCCTTGCCCTGCAGCCCTCAAAAGTCTCATGCCTTTGCTCAACCACTCTGCCTGTTGGATGTGTTGTCCTCCCTTATTTGCCTTCAGAGTGCACAGTGCCACTTCATCTGTTCTCCCTCACCAGGCAATCACACAGCCACCATCTTCACACTTCAGAAAAGGATGCAGATCCTGCTTATAAAACCCCAGAAGAAAACTGATTCCTCAGAGGAGAAAAAGGTGAGCCAGTGCTGAAAAGACCATTACTGCTCCAGCTGCTGGGATGGGAGCTGGGCTTTAGGACTCCCTGCATCAGTCCGTGATGGGAAATTTATGCATGTTGGTTTTCTTAGATGCAGATGAGTCTAGAGAAAAAGCTCTTATTGAAGAGCTCTGTCACCTTTCCTGAAGAGCAGATAGGTGATTGCAGAGGCAGCCTACCTCCCTCAAACCACACCAGCACAAACACCCAGAGTGGCAGAGCCTGACCCAAACACTGCAGGGCTATGCAGATTGCTGGTCATCCCCCATTCTCTAGTAAAATCCCCAGATGCAGCCCCCTCCATGCCCTGAACACCCTCAACCAGGAGCACACATCCATATTGTTCATCTCCCATCGCTCAGACCCTGCCTCTGTCAGCAGCAACCACTGATACAACATCTCTCCTTTCTCTGAAGGCACCAAGGGAAAGAAGGCAGCCTCCAAGGAACATCAGAAAACCCAAAACCACCTATGTTAAGAAGGACAAGGATGTGCTCCAAGGAAGATAAGCAGCTCAGACACACTGCAAAGCTTGCACTTTATCAGCACGAAGACCTAAAAATAAAGCAGCTCACAGCATCCTGCAGTTTGCTTGTGTAATGGTTTGGGAGTTCCCCGCCCCCCACACTTTGTAAAATGACCCAGACTAGAACTCAGCCAGCTGGCAGTTAAGGAATGAAGCTATATTTACAGCTCATCACAATGTACAAGCAGATATATACACTATATACAGGAATATTTACAGAAATATACAAGGTAAAGGTAATACAGAAACACTACACCCCTCCCAGAAATCAGAGACCCCAGGAGGGGCTCCCAACCACCCTTCCACCTTCTCCCCACCTCTACACCTTACCCCAAGGTTTGCCTTATGCGCAAAGTGAATTTGGAGGTTCAGCCAGAGCGTTAGAAGGAAAGTGGCTAGTGAGGTTACTCAGTAGAGAGGAGGAAAAGCCATAAGCTACTAGACCAAGACGCTGTGGCCCAGAGACTGACTTATCTATGTTTTGAGTACTTAAACATCTCAGCAAGCCTATGAGTGAAGTAGATATCACCATTGTTTCCTTTTCACAGCCTATAATATAATTTCCTCTATTAAAATATTCCAATTAGCCTCAAACCAGCACAGCTTGGTAACATAGCACAGCAGCTTGCATCTCTGCAACTATGGTAGGGACATACCATGACACATTTCTACCCAAGGCCATACTCTTGTCCACCTAACAGTCTCCTTCCTTAAACATATCTTGAAAAGATTGCATTGCCCATAGCTGGGACCTGGCAACAGTGCAAACAACCCACAGTGAGTGTACAGCACACCATCTCCAAGGTCTTTCCCAAGAAATCTGGAAGGTGCTTAAAGCCACAAAGTACTCACAGAAAATACTTCATATGGGGAAGGAGCTCCTCAAAGACCACTCAACCCTGGAAGCTTCTCCAGCCCTGCTGCACAGAACTGTCCTTCTTATCAAGGATTGGAACTGCTCTGCTCAATATGACCTACAACCTCAGCCCAGCTCCTTGTCCCTTCACATGAACTAAATACTTCCTGTAGGTGGCAAGGCTAAGAGAGCCCACCTGGTTTTCTGCTCAGCTGTGCCTGGTTGGTGAGATGGTGCTCTTCTCGACAGAGCCTGGTTTTCCAACCCAGATCAGCTCCTGCCCAACTCAGGGCTTCAGCATGATTTTTTTCAAAAGCCAGTATTGTTTACAAAGCAGGAACCAAAACAGATCAAAGCTCTTCATGTCACAAGGGTGCAGAAAAAGCCGTGAACTTTAATCACATCCCTCCTACCATAGCTCCCATTTTGACCTATTATCAGTTACTTTTTAACCCTCAGATCCTAAAGGGCTGCATCCTGGGAATAACACAGGTGCATTTAAGGCAGACAATAACATGTTTCATATGTGTGACTTAAGATTATCCTGGAGAAGAAAGGATTTATGAGGACCTTATCACTGTTTACAACTACCTGAAAGGAGGTTGTAGCCAGCTAGGGGTTGGTCTCTTCTCCTAGGCATCCAACGACAGAACAAGGGGACACAGTCTCAAACTATGGCAGGGGAGGTTTAGACTGGATATTAGGAAGAAGTTCTCATAGAAGGAGTGATTGGTCATTGGAATGGGCTGCCCAGGGAGGTGGTGGAGTCACCGTCCCTGGAAGTGTTTAAAAAGAGACTGGATGTGGCACTTGGTGTCATGATTTAATTGATTAAATAATGTTAGGTGATAGGTTGGACTTGAAGGTCTTTTCCAACCTGTTTGATTCTGTGATTCTGTGATTCTCCACTTCTGGAGGGTCAGAAAATCAAACCAATCCAAAGCCTAAGAACCTTTCTATAAATGAAGGGCTTTGGAAGCTGATGTTGCTCCCACAACCTGAACTGTGACCAGCACCTCAATATTGCTCTTGTGCTGTAACTTTATGGTCTCAGCCCCAAAAACTAGCTGCATTTTCGTGTGCTTTGCACTAACTCTTCAGGCCTGAGCCCAGCTGAGCCTGGTCCCTAGAAGGCTTCACAGCTGTGCCTTAAGCTCAACACAGCATAACCATGGCTAGAAGGCATCTTCACTCCACTGCTTCTGTGGACCTTTTTTTTCCTCAGTGCAGCAAGCAAGACACATTGACCCGAGGCCATCCCTGTGCACATAAGCATGTCCTCAGCACACAAGTGACAGGATGGAGAGCACCTGATCCCATCTCTTTGGGTGGAGCCAGCCGTCCCTGGGGTCACCCAGCAGAAGCAGAGGAAAAAGACAGAGGCACAGCAGAGTACAGGCACGACAGCAGGGGAATGAAGTATGAGGGCGAAATCAGCGTGCCCTTGGGCATCACACATGGTCTGCAAGCCTGTCTGTAAGAGGTAAAGGCAGGCAGCAGCTCCCAGGTGGGCACTGATGCTGGAAGTCAGCAGCACATTGAGCAGCACTAACCTGGGCAGCTGGCTCTGCCCTTGGCTCCCCAGGACACCATTATCATGAGGCTGTGACATCAGGCACTGCCATACCACCCAGTTTCAATACTGTCCAGCTTGCCACTGCTTTTCCATCCTGCCTGGCCTTTCACTGAACACTCATCCATCCTCCCAAACCCTGCCAGGAGAAGGGGCAGCCTGGTGTTTTACCCAGCACTGGTCCTTGCAGCCTCCCCATTTCTCATGGCCTGATCTTCTGTGAGCAATATGTTTTGCAGATGCCATGCATGGATCAAGTTTCTTCTCTGGCATCTCAGAAAGCAGGATACAGCCTTGTAGTCCACACAAGCTTTCCCTGGAATTTCTTCCCAGCAGCCTGTTTGCCCCAGGAATGCAAGTCACAGTCTCTGTGGGTTTAATCGTTGCTCTGGTTTGCTGCGCACTTTCAGGAAGGCCTTTCCACAGCCTTTTAAGGCTCCAAGTCACATCCGTTTAGCAAAACAACAGAGCAATTCGAGAAGATGCAAAGGTCAAAGCGAGTCATAACTGTGGCATTTTACAATAGGCTGAAGGAGCCTCACCTCAGCTGCTGCAAGGGCAGAGACACACTGCTATGGTATGGAGCCATGATGCTGCCCATAGCACCCCTTCTCAACACACTGCTGAGACCTGGACACACACTGCTGGGTGTCCTCCTGTTTTCTGGGCATGAGAAAGATGCAACGGGCAGGAGAAAATGAGCAGGGAGGAAAGGAAAAGGTGAAAACCTTGGCAGAAGAGGAGTCAACACTCTCCTGGCTGCATTTTCTCTAATGGTATCTCATCCATAAATAGAATCACAGAACCATAGAATGGTAGGGATTGGAAGGGAGCTCTGGAGATCATCCAGTCCAGCTCCCCAAGTAATGCAGATTTGCCTAGATCAGGTTGCACAGGAATGTGTCTGAACAGGTTCTGAAGGAGACTCCACAGCCTCTCTGGGCAGCGTGTTCCAGTGCTCCATCACACTCAGTGTAAAGAAGTTTCTCCTAAAGTTCAAGTGACACCTCCTGTATTCTAGTTTGTACTCACTGCATGGCCAAGCTCTCTGTTGTTAGATTTATGCAGTTTTAAAGGTTCCCAAGCCCATCAGAAAGACTTTTGCTCTGAGCAAGGATCATAGTGCAGGCAAGCACAGAACCTCATGAGCCATGGCTGTGTGGATGGCAGTCTGCCATTTCATGCCACCCAATTCATGCACAGCAAAGCCTGCTGGTTTGCAGCTGCCTGCATCTAGAAGCGTACACAGGTGAGGGGACACACAGGGCTTGATGGTGCATCCCAGGTAACTGCCTGTTCATAGAGGAGATGAGTCAAACACATCCACTCACGGAGTTTCACAGGTATGCAAACACTGATGCTCATCTTCAACTCATCCACAAAATCCTCACCCTCGCTGTTCAAAAACTATGCAAAACCCCCCACTACTCAGCCCAATATTTCACAAGAGGCAGCTTGCTTCTGAGGGCAGGAAGCCTTCACCACTTCCCAACATCTTTTCCCGTCAGTTACCCATACTGGACAGAAGCACCTGAGAAGCCACAAAACCTTACCTAAACAGCCAAAGAGATATCTCCACAAGGAAGTGAAAAAATGTCTGTCTTTTGGTCATCATGTAGTGCTGCAGAATGACTCTTTCTATGTAGCAGGGATGGGGGAACCTCATCCATAAACAAGTGTAGAGTCAGTTTTCCAGACAAGTTTATTCCAAGTTTGGGGTTCTTCAGAGGCTCATTGAAAGAATAACAATCTCACTTTGAAAAGTAAAAGTCCTTTCGACAGTTGAAAAAATATTTCTGTAAGCAACACATAATCAGAGCAAATCAGTGCAAATCAGAGCCATAGCCAAGGAATGAGCAAGCCCTTAGACCACCAAACACGCTGCGTGCTTTGGAATATCAGAAGTGGGCTTGTATCACTCAGCATCCAAATTTCAAAGCTCTGAGCTGGCTGCATGGGCACAAGCTCTGTGCCAGGGAGCCAAGCCTGGCAGGAGGACAGTGGTACACCCACAGTGGCACTGTTTTGGAGACAGGGAGTGCTTGTGCGTATCCCTGCCTTGCAGACGCGGCTTGCCACAGCAGAGCTTGTCCTTTCCAGGAGGAGCCAGACCCTGCAATACCTTTGATGTCAGTGACCTTTTCCAGGTGAGTCAGGACTACTCATAGTGGCAGAGTTTTGTGGGACTGTGCTCCTTATGTCTATCCCTTGTGGAAACATCTCTTGCATCCACAGAAGTTGTCCTTTGGGTCCCAGCAGGCTGGCCTGAGTGGTCAACTGCCAGCTCAGAGAGGCAGGTAAACTCAGAAGGACAGAGATAGTTAAAAATGACCTCATCTAGCACCCAGCTTGCTCCCTCTTCAAAGCCTGTCGTTGTTAAACCAAACACTTCTGAAGCGTCTTTCAGTTGTTAGTCTAAGTCCTCCACGCGCTGTCTCTTGTGCTCTCTTCCATCTCCTTACCCACTTTTTTCAACTCTTTTGCAGATTAAGAAATAGGGAACAAAAGCAGACAGTGATGGTGAGATTAGACATGGAACATGAAACAGTGATAACCTGCAGAGAAGGGTCCTGAACGTCTGCAAAGTTCCTGGTTTAGCACCAGAATTGGTAGTTAGATGGTGGTTGTACTCGATGACCTTAAAGGTCTTTTCCAACAGACACAGGTCTATGATTCTGTCAAGTGTCTGCAGCTGGGATGCTTGTGCAAAGCGTTGTAGACATACATGGTGAGAGCTGGGAAGAGCTTCAAGAAATACTCAGCATGGTCTCCTGTTATCTTGGTGATCCTGAAAAAGAACAAAGCCAAAATGGATTTTTAAAGCTTGTCCAGGGAGTTGAGTGTCCCAGACACACTGGTTCCTCCCTTGTAAGGAAAAGAAAAAAACATTCCAGAGGCCTTCTGAAAATGCAGGAAAGTTTCCTAGAAATCTTTGAGCTGCAGCTTCTACGTATCTTCCCTAAGCTACTGAACCTATTTTTTTCACTATTCCTCCAACACTTCCATCTACATAATCCCACCTGCATGTTCACTGTAGAGTAGCGCCAGCCACCAGCATCAGTGAAACCATCACTGGGAGTTAACACCAACTCTAACCTCACATGTAAGCACCCATGACCACAGAGGGTTGGAGGCTCTGGCGGCTCTTTAGGAGTCAAGATCTCCTAACAGGAACAGTGCTGCCTGATCCATATCTCAAAGCACTTCAGTGCAGTCAGCATCAGCACTTAAGAAATGATAGCCAGGTAGATAAGGAGGTTTGTTTGTTTGTTTGTTTTAAGGAGACTTCTTTGCTGTGAGGGTAACAGAGCATTGGAACAGGCTGCTCAGAGAGTCTGTGGAGTCTCTTTCTCTGGAGACTTCCACAACACACCTGGATGTGTTCCTGTATAGCCTGCCCTAGGTGAACCTGCTTTGGCAAGAGGGTTGGAATAGATGATCTCCAGCCTCTACTATTCTGTGATTCATTTGTGGGAGATGATCTGGGAATCAGATTTTGCTTCAAAATCTGAGGTCTAATCCTGTGAGCTAACTTCATTTTTCTTACCCCTAGGAAGGTGATTTTGAGGTCTGACTCCAGACCTCTTGCTGCTGTGACACAATCTTTCACACACTGTTGCACTCCCAGAGGAGATAGCCCCTGTAATGAGATGATCTCTAATGGACCTTCTCCCACCTCCTGGTTCTCTCCCTTCTGGAAAACCACCAGAAGAAAATATTAGTCTCAGTCTCACTGATGCTTGCAAATACCCAGATGCTCCCTGCAATGCAATAGTGTCAGGGGCAACACGTACTTATCATCTGCATGTTCATCCAGGTTCCTGATGAACCTCAGTAGGCTGATGATGTTGTTGCTGTAGTGGAATGGTTTTGCTTTGGGAGGATTTTCCATGGCATACAGAACATCTCGGTCAATCTGGGGAAAAAAAAAAAGAAAGCACAGAGATTTATCTCTGCTTATCACATGCCACAAAAGCAGCACATCTACCTCCACTCACTACAGCCACTGCCTTTCTGCAGGGCTGTCATCTTGCATGGGCAGATCTTGTGACCCTTCAAAGTGTATTTCCCATCGTGGGCAGAGGGACGTGTGCATGTCCGTGGGCTCTGTGGGACATGTGCCAAACAGACCCCTTGATTCTGCCAGGTGTTTCTTCCCCTGCATTGCCAAGGTGTGGCATTCATATTAGGACTGCTAACATGGCAGAAGAGATTTCTCATGCATGCCTGGAGGGAAGGAGTGACTCAGGAGGCTTGGTCCAACTGTTGCACTGTTGAGAAGACCAAGGGGGCTGCCGTGTTGAACCACGAGAGTCAGTTCTGAAACAATGCAGCATCCCTTTACAGGGTGTCAGCATCAAAAGCAAGCCTGTCCTCACTGCCGTTGAGCCAGCCTAACAAAAAACTTTAGCCAGAAACTTGCTGTTAACAAGGGCTGGAAGTGCTTGGCTTCAGGGCTCACCAACAAACACATATGAAGGCTTGCCAGCTAATTCTGTAATGACTGAAATGGGCTGATCAGGGAAGTGGTGGAGTCACCATTCCTGGAGGTGTTAAAAAAATGCGTAGACATGGCAGTTTGGGATATGGTTTTGTGGGCCCGGTGGTGTTGGGCTTATGGTTAGACTTGATGATCTTAGACATCTTTTCCAACCTTAATGATTCCATGATTCTCTGACCATCCCTTACTATCATTCCAGGCAACAAAGCCCCCTTTAGGAGCAATGTCTTTAGTCTGGAGGATTTTGACTACATGGCTTAGATTTGTTTCCCCCCAGTTACCTGTGTTTGGGGGGATTCTTTTTTCAGTTATGGTATTAAATGGGGACTGTGAAACACTTGGGAATAGTTTCTGCCTAAATGTCCTTGTATGAATCCAAAAAGAAGACGACTACCTTTTCGGTCCACTGTGGATAAGGAACACATCCAGCAGCATTAAGAGCTTGGGAGACATCTCTTTTATCAGTCAGAGTTTTTATTTTGTTCCACGTTCTTTTCAGGAAATCAAGCCTGCTGTGGAACAAGGAACTTCATTAGCTGCACCAGGACAGAATCACAGAATGGTAGGGGTTGGAAGGAATCTCTGGAGATCTAGTCCAACCCCCCTGCTAGAGCAGGTCCATCTAGAGCAGGTTGCACAGGAATGTCTCCAGCTGGGTTTTGAAAGTCTCTAGAGAAGGAGACTCCACAGCCTCTCTGGGCAGCCTGGTCCCCACACTCAAAGTAAAGGAGTTAAAATGAACCCAATTTGTGTCCATTGCCCCTTGTCCTACCACTGGGCATCACTGAGAAGAGCCCAGCCCCATCCTCATAACCCCCACCCTTTGGATATTTATATGCATTTATGAGATCCCCACTCAGTTTTTTCTTCCCCAGTCTAGAAAGCCCGAGGTCTTTCAGCCTTTCCTCATAACAGAGGCACTCCAGAGCCCAGCATCACTGTTTGCAGTGTTACAGGCAAATCCCACACTGAAGACTTTTCCTTCAAGCTCCCAGGACTTACAACTGTTTGTTCCAGAAATAGGGATGGTTGCTCAAACCTTCCAAGCCACGTTCATCATGACAGACTAGGCTTCTTACAAGGTCCAGAGCCTCCTCATAATCTAGAGAATCAGGAGCCAAATCCTCGGTACTGACTTGCTCAAAGGATTTCCTACCCCCAGTTAAAACATACAGCACGAGCTGGCTGAGAGCCTGCAAGGAAAGACATTGCTGCTTGTGTGCCAGGCGCATGACACTTCTTTACCAAATGGGAGAGGAGAGCTGCTCCTGAAAGAGCAGACTGTGTATATGGGCACACATGCAGAATCATAGAATGACAGGGGTTGGAAGGGACCTCTGGAGATCACTGTGCCAAACCCTGATGCCAAAGCAGTATTACACAGGGCAGCTCACACTGGAACATGTCCAGGTGGGTCTGGAAAGTCTTTAGAGAAGGAGCCACAACCTCTCTGGGCAGCCTGTTCCATTGATCTATCACCATTACAGTAAAGAAGTTTTTTTCTCATGTTGAGTTGGAACTTTCTGTGTTGCAGTTTATATCCATTGACTCTCACCCTATCACAAGAAGCCACTGAAAAGAGACTGTCCCTATCTTTTTGACACTCACTCTTCAGACATTTGTAGACATTAATAAAATCTCCTCTTAGTCTTCTCTTTTCTGGACTAAATGGCCCCAGGTCCCTCAGCCTTTCCTCATAAGACAGATATTGTAGCCCTTTGTTGGACACTCTCCAGTATATTCCCATCACTCTTGAACTGGGGAGCACAAAACTGGAGAAAATACTCCAGATGTAGTCTCACCAGGGCAGAGTAGAGGGGAAGGAGAACCTCTTAACTTGCTGGCCACACTCTTCTTAGCGTACTCCAGGATACCATTTGCCTTCTTGGCCAAAAGGGCACATTGCCCTTCCACAGATAATTTACTCCACCAGAACCCCAAAGTCCTTCTCCATGAAGCTGATTTCCAGCAGGTCAACCCCTAATCTGTACTGGTGCACCATGTGGTTCCTCCCCAGGTGCAGGAATCTACACTTATTGTTGTGGAACCTCATTAGGTCTCCCTTTGCCCAGCTGTCCTGTCTGCCCAGGTCTCAATGAACACATTCCTGTAGGTGTGTGGATGTGGAAGTACAAACACAAACTTTGAAGCTGCGTGCACAGAGACAGAGGAGACAGCCATACCAGAATCATGCACACAGGCTGTCTGTGGATACCCTCAGCCTTGCATCCATATCATTCTTACACAGCAGCTACTGTTATATGGGTTTCCCCAAAAAATCAAGCTGTATTCTAGTTGAGGATGCAGGGAGGCTTCCCCCTAAGATTTATAGCAACAGAAAGTACCAGAGACAGCCTGAAATTTTAAACCAGACATTGATTGTCAGGGGAGCTACCTCTAAATCTGAGTTTACGAGGTCCTCTTGGCCTTCAATCAACTTTCTGCTGTTATCAAAATCTGCCAAGTATATTTTGCCATCTAAATCTGTGGAAGCAAGAGAAACTGTTAACAAATGGAAAATCTTGACAGAGTCTGTTACTGACTTCTGGACAGCCCCTTCTTTAGAAAACAATTCTCTGAAGAGATCTGCTGTGGGTTGGTCTTTCTGCAAAGCCCCAGAATCATTAAATATTTTTGGTTGGGAAAGAACTTCAGGATTATTGAGTCCAACTAGAAAGGAGGGCAGGTCTAATGAGAGATGTAAAGTTGCTCTGTTCAGCCCTCTGTGGCTGCCTGTGAACACATCTGTCCTTATTCCAAGAGAAGAGCTAATGCCACATTCATCCCATAATGCATAAAGGGGTCTAAACAGACAGCTATGAAACATCTTTTCTAAACTACAGGCAACAGGAAAGCAAAATGAAAACACCAAGAAAGCCAGAAATAACCTATGAAAAAGTTCCTGGGATGTAGATCCCGGTGAGCAAATCCAAGGGAGTGCAGCTCTGCAACTGCCTGGAAGATCATCCTCAGAGTATCTTTGTAATCCATTTGGTTGGCTGGTTCCTGCAGGTGTTCTTCAAGGCTTTTCTCCCAGAGAGGGAAGCACAAATACATGTCACCCTTGTGCTTCTCACACTGGAAGAGCTTCAGTAGATGTTTACAGTTGTCACACTGTTCGAAGAACATTTTCTCTTTCTTGCCCTCCTCGCTGCGGCTAATCCTTACTGCTACCTCCATCTCACCGTGGAGCCCCAGGTAGATGCCACCTTGGGAAGTGTTCAGAATTCTCTGCTTGATGTATTGAAATGTCTTCAGTTTGCCAATCATTGGGCGATAGGTTTTGTAAAGATTTTTCAGCTGGTCCCTCCAGCGCTTGCTGCTCGGCTCCCAGTCCTGTAGGGTTTCTGGAGCGAAGCTGGCACTGTAGCACCGGAGAAGCCGCGCCGTCTCGTGAGCGCGGTTCCTGTTTGCAACCGCAATCAGGTTCCCAATGTCAGTCCTCGCTCCTTTTTCACACAACAGCTTGACAATTTCATAATCGTTTTTCTCCACAGCCACCATCAGCGCCGTGTTGCCCTCCTCATCTGCGTCATCGATGTCTATTTCGCCCTTCTTCAACAAGGCTTCCACCAAATCTGAACTCTTCATTTCAGCAGCTAGGATGAGGGCGGTTTTTCCACTTTCGTCTTTGCTCTTCACATTGGCACCGTGGTCCAGCAGGAAATGACCTATGGAGACAGCTGACTTGGCGCAACCCTCCTTGAGGGCATGGATCAAGGCATTCCTGTCTTTGTTGTCACAGATGTTTACATCAGCCCCCATCTCTTGGACAAGAATCTTCACAACCGAGAAGTGTCCCCTTTTACTAGCATCCATCAGTGCTGTCTCACCTCCCTTATGCAGTTTTGCTTTCTCCTCGTTAACTTCCCTTCTCAAGTTCACATCTGCTCCTTTGCTAAACAGGAACCTCAAGGCTTCTTCGTTCCCATACCAAGCAGCCTCCATGAATGCTGTGAAGCCATTATCATCGTGGTCATTAATATTTAACCCCTGATTAAGGAGGAGCTCTAGTATATTCACGTTTCCTACCATGGCTGCCTCAGTAAATGCAGTGCCACCATTGTCCTTCCTGGCATATGGACAAGCACCCTTATCCAGCAGAAGTCGGACCAGGTCTTCATCATCAGCTTGCACAGCACTCTGCAGTGGTGTCCAGCCATATTCTGCTTTGGAGTTCACATCCGCCCCTTTCTCCAGCAGCTCCAGCACATCTTTTCTGTTACTGTTCCTCAGAGCAATATTTAACTTGGAGGCAAGGTCTTCTGCTGTCTCTGTGCTGGAAGGGATGGATGACTCCTGCTGAGCACAGGCTTTGGGTTCCATGATGGTCAGAGTACCTCTGGTGTTCCTCACTTGAGGCCAGAGATCCCACTGAAGGATGGGAGAGGTTCGGTGCTCAGCGCCTTCGTTGTAGGGGATGCTCTGGGTTCAGCTGATGAAACAGGCTAGGAAGAACAGGCTGCTTTTTCAAGAACTTCGATATGTTCACCTAACCAACAAACAGAAAATCTTGTTTTATTAGACTCAAAGCTTCCCATTTGCATTTAGTGTCCTGCAGGTCTATGTGAGGGACAGATAAGGACAGCAATGCCAGTGCCAGTCAAGAAGCCAGTGCCAGCTTGGCAAGAACCATGACTTTAGCACTTGCCCAAACATGCATACTCAGCATGTTTGCTTGCCTGATCTCAGCACTAATCACAACGCAGGCAGGTGTCCCTTGGGGCATCTGGCTGACAGGATGGGCAAGAATCTAGGGTGTTATCTCAGATCTGCTATAAATTACCTAATAAGTCAAACTCCAGTAATGTTTTCAGGTAGAGAATGCAGTGAGTAGGCAGAAACAGGCATTGCTCTTCAGTTTCGAGTGGCAGCCACACACGCTGTCCCAGAAAGTCCTTGATCCAATACCTGGAATGAGGCAGAAAGCCAATCTTAACTCCTCATGCTTCCTCAGGCAATTAGGAGACTCTGCCTGACCAGAAGCCTCTCCTAAGCTTCTCGTGACATTAAGAGGTTAATCGGGTAGGACCTGATCTCTCCATATCTATGCAGTATCTGGAAAAGCTGGAATTCCAATACCCATTTTCCTGACTGCAAAGGCTAGTTCAAGTGACCAGCGCTTCTAGGAGCCACTGTCTGATAAGCTGAACTGGAAATAAATTGTCTAAGCAAATCAGAAATGAGACAAAAAGTCTTAAAGCCCTTTGAAAAATCAAGAACCATTTTATGGGTTGTTTCTGTCCCCACCCAGCAGGGAATTAATACCTTCTTCCATCGAGTTAGACGCATTTCATTTCCTTCTAGTAACTTCTGTGCCTTTTTCCACATAATAAAAAAAACCCAAACGTTGCTATCCTGTCTGAAAAAAGCAGCACAGCACCCCTGGGCACAGTGGGGTTCCCGTCGGGAAGGCAGAAACCCAGGGAGGGGGAAGGCAGGGGCTATGTGCCTTCTTCACCGAGCAGCAGTGCCATAAGCACTCACCCTAAGAAACATTTAAACGTTTTCATCCCATCCCACTGACCTTTGGCCAGGAGCGGCATCGCGACTACGGCGCAGGCTCAGGCCGTGGTGCAAAGTCCCACAAGCCTGCCCGGCGTCACGCACTACAGGAAGGCAAGGAAGGGGTCCCTCTGCCTGGCTAGAAACCCAGCTACTGCTTAAAGCGCCTGCAAAGAACAGCGTTTCTCGGCAGCTGCTGTCACTGCTCTTTTCCCAGCAAGTGCTCCTAAACAGGCTTTGCTTCCCGGCAGAGTTTGCTTTCGGTTCTCTCCCAGGAAGGAGCAGCCCTGGGAGCATTCTATCCACTTGAAGGGGGATGCTGGCGTTTTCGATGGGGTGTTTGGTGACTTTTTTTAGCACAGAGCAGAAAGGTCATGAGCTCTCCCCGTACAGTCACACACACAGAGACCCTGTTTACAGAGCCACAGAATGGTAATGGCTTGGAAAGGACCTCTGAAGGTCATTGGGTCCCAACCTCCTGCCAGAGCAGGACCACCTAAAGCAAGTCACATAGGAACAAGTCCAGGCCCCCCTCAAAAGCCTCCAGAGACAAAGACTCCAGCAGTTTAAACCATGGTCAGCAGTGCTGCAGGAGCTGACACCACAGAGACACCAAATGCACCAGTGCTGGTGTTCTGAGGGGAGCAGGGATTTGGGGTTGGAGTATTTGTTTTGAGCTTTTTCTCACCTTTTGGTAAATCCATCCACATGAGGAAAGTGACCCCGCTGCTGAATTTTCCCCAGGAACCACTGAGCTCCAAGTCTGTTTGTGCCACAGCTGGTGTGTTCTTAACCACACCCACAATGGCAAACTGCCCACTGCCCTGGCACCGGCTTCCTTGCAGGCATCCCTGGGTAAACATGGTGGGTGTTGGTCTCTTTTCTCTGGTATTGAGTGATGCAACAAGAGGAAATGGCCTCAAGTTGTGCCAGGGGAGGTTTAGGTTGAAAATTAGGACAAATTTCTTTATGGAAAGAGTGGTCAGGCACTGGAACAGGCTGCCCTGGGAGGTGGTGGAGTCACCATCCCAGGAGGTTTTCAAAAAAGTTGTGGAAATGGCACTTTGGGACATGGCTTAATGGCCATGCTGGTGCTTGGTTGCTGGTTGAACTCAATCTTAGAGGTCTGTTCCAACTAAAACAGTTCTGTGGTTGTGTGATTCTGTGCTGCTGCCCAAAGGAGCCAGCCTTTCCTGTCTGCTTGCAATGCGCACACAGGAAATGCACGAAGGAACTCAGGCCACCCAGCTTCCACCACTGTCATGACTTGTGGGATGAGCTCAACAGCGTGCAGAGCCCACACAACCTCTCCAGCCATCTCCACCAAACCATGCCAGTTGCAGGATTCAGCTCATGCTTGAAATGGGGCTGCAATCACAACACTGGATCCACACTTGGCTTTCCAGGGCAGGGGTTGGTACATGCACAAAGTGGACATCTGCTTATGTGCATAGAGACATGGTACAAATACAGGGATGTGAAGCTCACCCAAAAGGGGTGCATGCCTGCATTCCTGCATGTTTTTCATGTGTACCCAAATCTTTACCTATGCCTGTGTTGCTTGCTGACATCTGCAAGCCAGCTTTCACAAAAGCTGTCCGGCCAGGAGACACCTTTGCCTGTCCAGGAGTCATCTTTGTAGTTAACTGCCTCAGTGAGCAACCTGCTTTCCAGAGTATGCAGCACATCCATGAAGTCTGGATGGAGTTTGTGTTGCCACAGGACATTTTTGTTTTTCCTCAGCCATGGTTTAGGTTTGTACTCAGTGCACAGGAGACAATGAGCACATGGAGTCAAAATTCACCCTCTAATCTTTAAGTCAGTGCTGTACAGAAAGGGTGCCAGGCGGTGGCTGGACCCAGCCCCCCTCTTAGTAACAAGTGACAGGACAGGAAGAAATGTCAGCAAGTTGCACCAGGAGGGGTTTAGAATGGATATTAGAAAAGGCTTCTTCACGAAAGGGGTTCTCAAAGACTGGAACAGGCTCCCTAGGGAGGTTGTAGAATCTCCATCCCTGGAGGTGTTTAAAAGAGATGTGTTGCTGAGGGACATGGTTTAGGATCAGGTTTGGCAGAGTTAGATAATGGTTGGACTCAATGATCTTAAAGGTCTTTTCCAACCAAAATTAGGATTCTATGATTCTTGGGTTCAGAGGGGCTGGAAGCTTTACACGGATTGCAACAAAGAAAGAGTTTCACAACTTTGTTCATCCATCACCTTTGGTTACTTAACAGGTGTCTTTCAGGGCATGTTCTGATTAGTGGCTAGTTCATTACATTAGCATCTAGGATTGTCCTCCCAGGGGTGTGACTTTTACCATGCTAATTAGTCTTAGCTTACCTTAGGTTACCTTCAGGCACTCTCACTTCTCCTTCTCCCATCCACCTGGTCAGGACGCAATCCATCTTTTGTTGGCATTAGCTTCTCCCTGTGTTACTTTGTTGTTATTCTTTACTTCGAGGACCACACAACCTTGACACCAGGGACAAAATCTGTGGAAATTTGAGAAATATTTCAAATTACTTTCGAGATCCCATTTTAATTCACAGAAATCTGTTGAACTCAAGAGCATCAAGCCCCACTTTGACCAGAGCTGGGCTTCGGCTGCCAGTGTTTAGCTATCCACTCCAGGATCCCATTGGCCTTCTTGGCTGCAAGGACACATTGCTGTCCCATGGATAACTTGTTATCCACCAGCACCCCCAGGTCCCTCTCCACAGGGCTGCTCTCCAGCAGATCACTTCCTATCCTGTACTGGTGCAGTTTATTATTCCTCTCCAGGTGCAGGACTCTGCACTTGTCCTTGTTGAACCTCATTTGGTTTCTCTGTGCCCAGCTCTCCAGTCTGTCAAAGTCTCACTGGATGGCCACTCACCCTTCAGCTATATCAGCCAAGCCTCCCAGTTTGGTGTCATCAGCAANCCAGGATGTCATGGGAGACGGTGTCAAAGGCCTTGCTAAGGTCAAGGCAGACTACATCCTCTGGTCTCCCTGGATCTACCCATTCGGTTATGTCATCACAGAATGCTATTGGGTTAGTCAAGCATGATTTCCCCTTGGTAAATCCATGCTGACTGCTCCTGATAACCTTCTCTTCCATCTCTGCCTTGAGATACCCTGCAGAAGGAGCTGCTCCATCGTTTTTCCAGGGAGACAAACAAGCAGCACAGGGGCACATCACAGGCTCAGAACCAACAGTAAAGTCACCCCCCAAAAAAGAAAAAAGTCAGCATTACAGTACCATGTCACTCAGCCACCTGAGAACAAAAGCCTTCTTCAGCTTTCTGATTTAATTGTAATAGTTTGTTATCTTATGGTGGGAAGATAAAAAACCCTAGGATGATAGGAACCTCAGCCCTAGGATGATAGGAACCTCAATCCTAGGATGGTGAGAATGAGGTGTTTGCAGCAAAGAAGTAGAAATGTTAGGAGTGCCCTGTGCCTGTACTTCGGCAAAGAAAGATTTGCTGCTAACATCGTCCTCATCTCTCATCCCTGATTGAAATTGCTTTCCATAGAGTCATCAGTTAAAAATCTCTAGTCCCTGTGACAGGCAGTTTATGGGGAACAGAAAAGCCTCAAGGGTTTTCTAGAGCATGGGAGTCACAGTGCTCCTCTCCACAACCATTCCTGTAGTCTCTCTGGGCTATATATTTCCTCCTATATTTGCAGTTCTGCAGAGATTTTAACTTGCCTCCACACACACAGAGACTCAGGAGGTGAGCTCCTGAGACACAGTCAGCAGGGAAATGGGGGGCAGAATTAGGCAAATATCCCTTTTCCTCCATCCTGATGGACCTACATCTGTTTTGGAACCCTTCCCCTGAGATAACATCTCTGAGCATCCATGCCCCAGCCACCAGCCAAATAAACATGAGCTAAAACATGGCAACAAAAACTGCCTGCCAAAGTCAAAATCACTTTTAAAGTAGCTATGAATAGCAGGATGCCTTTTTTCCTTCATGTTCCCTGCACTTGCTTCCCTATTATCTTTCCAAATGGGAATATCCCAGGGTTTATATGTTGGCCATGCTGTGACTTTCAGTGCTGGAACACAGCCCTGGAAAATACTCCCCAGAAGGATGTGATTTAAACCCTGACAGGTGATGCTATCCACGCAGGAGCATCGCCCACGTTTCACTTCACCATGGAGTATTTTTACATTTGCCATCTGCATTTGCTACCTTTTTAGAGTGCTGCTCAACCCTCATCACCACAAGAAGAAAAAAAGAACAGCACATCTGCCAGCAGAAGGGGGCTGGGAAGGAGCAGTGAGGGCAACAGAAAGGCAGACAATGGAGGGACCCCACCGAGCAAGGCACTGAATCCCAATGTCGGCACAGAGCAGAGCAGGTCCATTGAAAGCATTCTAGATCAGCTAAAAGAGGTCACACAAGGACCCAGGCTGAAGACTTGGCTCCTAATGCTCCCAAGAAGTAGTAGCAGTTTACAGAATCACTACATTTGGAAACTGCCTTTAAGATCATCAAGTCCAACTATTACCTAACTCTGCCAGGGTCACTACCACACCATATCCTTGAACACCATATCCAGGCAGCTTTTAAATACATCCAGAGATGAGGATTCCACCCTTTTCCTGGGCAGCCTGTTCCGGTCTTTGGCAACACCTTAGATGTAGAAGTTTTCCTTCATGTCCACCCTAAACCTCCCCTGACATAACCTGAGGCCATTTCCTCTTGTCCTATCAGTTGTGACTTGAGAAGAGACCAACACTACCTGCCTCCAACGTTCTCTCAGGTAGTTGTAGAGAACAAGAAGGTCTCCCCTCAGCCTCCTTTCCTTCAGACTAAACAACACCAGCTCCCTCAGCTGCTCCTCATAAAACTTGTTCTCAAGACCCAGCAGCATTTCTCCATCTGTTTCTCATCCCCAGCTTTTCCCCACTGAGTGAGCCCAGGATGCAGTTGCAGCATGTCAGAGCTGCCCTCCAGCACCAGCAGCCCAAACGTGGGCAGGCAGGAGGGCTTCTGAGGCTGGCATTGCCCTCAGTGTCAGAAAGCATTAATATTAGCATTGTTTTTTTTAATCGGTTTCCAAGGCACGTCAAAGGTCAGAATCCCTGCACACAGATGGACCAGTCTGGCAGCTTTGGCATTGAACTGCACATACTGAAAGAGGGACATGAGCCCTGTGGAATCACAGAGTTCTCTGGTTGGAAAAGACCTCAAGATAACGGAGTCCAACCATAACCTAAATCTGCCTGTACACAACTGTTAGACTATGCCCCTGAGCATCTCATCAAATGTCTTTCAAACACCTCCAGGGGTGGTGACTCCAACATTTCCCTGGGCAGCCTGTTCCAGGGCCCTTATGGTGAAAGAAACGTTTCTTAATATCCAACCTAAACCGCTCCTGGTACAACTTGAGGGCATCTCATCTTTCCCTGTTACTTACTGAGAAGATGTCAACCCCCACCTCACTTCAACCTCCTTTCAGCGAGTTGTAGAGAGCAATGAGGTCTCCCCTCAGCCTTCTTTTCTCCACTACTTTGCTCAGCCTCTCCTCACAGGACTTGTATTCAAGACCTTTCACCAGCTTCTTTGCCCTTCTCTGGACACACTCCAGCACCTCGATGACCTTCTTGGAGTGAGGAGCCCTAAACTGAACCCAATACCTGAGGTGCAGCCTCACCAGTGCAGAGCATAGGGGGACAATCATTGCCCTGGTCCTGGGAACACATCACACAAGATCTCTGGCACTTTATTCAAGCAAAAGCCCTGAAGTGAAAGCCACAGAGCATGGAGCACTGCCATACATCTGTGCCCTTCCACCGGCTGGTACAGGGGCTGGCAGATTGCTGCAGAATGCTGGGTAAGGGAGTTGCGGTATTAAAAGTGGCTCACTGCATCCCATTTTCTGGGCAACCTCCTTCAAAAACATTTAATTACATTTGATAGCATTTCTTTGCAGTCTGGCTTTAAAAGAAATGTCATGGGTGTACACACCTGGATATGAATTTGCCTGCATGTGTGTGTGGTTATCACAGACTAATTTGGGTTGGACCTTTAAAGCTCATCCAGTCCAATCCCCTTGCAGTCAGCAGGGACATCTTCAACCAGACCAGGTTGCTCAGAGCCTCATCCAACCTGATCTGGAATGATTCTGGGGATGGGGCATCTACGACCCTCTCTGGGCAACTTGTGCCAGTGTTCTACCACCTTCACCATAAAAAATTTCTTCCTTCTATATCATCTAAATCTCCCTCTTTTACTTTCAAACCATCACTCCATGTCCTGTCATAACAGGCCCTGATAAAATTCTTTTTAAAAAATTTAAAAATTTCTATCTCTCTTCCAGGCTTCCTTTAGTGTGTTTGTACCTGTTGTGGTGCACATACCAGCAAGCTCGGCACCCACACACCTATGCACACACCCACCTGCCCAAATACACGTCTTTGTGGGCTCACTCATGCCCTAAGGCCACCCTACAGACTGCTTGCTCCTGTCAGAGTGGGGACCCCTGGCCACAGGAGCTGAGTGATGATGCCACCCCACTGAGCCACTGCTGGGAACACGCCGGATTCCAGGGCAGAGGGAAACGGGTGAGGTTTTCCACCAAATAAAGCCACTCTTCATCCCAGCTCATGGAAACCTGGCCCTGGAGCAAGTATGTGTGATGGCCAGGAAGGGGGGCAAGCAGCAGCCCCCACATTTGCTCCCCGGAGCTCAAATCTCTGCTGCTTCCAAATTCACAGCTTCCTCCCTGGGAAACTTGGGTTGTGGTTTACTGGAGGCAACCACAACTGGCCATGCCCAAGGGCAGTCGCAGGAAGCTTTGACTCCTCTTTCTCAACGTGATTTTGTGGGTTGGGTTCCAACCCCCACAAAAGGCTTTAAAGGTTTCAGCCTGTTAGTACTGGGTTTTCCCAGCAATTCCAGAGGTTTTGTTGACCAAGCTTTCTCCTTGTGAAGCATCTCCGGCTTGTAGAGATGAAGCTACACCGCGAATGGGACACTGGTCTCAGTGGTGAACGCTGAGCACTGCCACCTGAGCCATCCATTACCATGCATGATGCATCAAGAATAGATACAGCCCCAAATTTCCTTCTAAAGAATGCTCAACAACGTTTTCACAGAATCACAGAAGGTTAGGAGCTGGAAGGGACCTCAAAAGATCACCCAGTCTGACTCCACTGCCAGAGCAAGATCACCTATACCAGATCACACTGGAATGCACTCAGACAGGTCTTGAGTATCTCCAGAGAGGGAAATTCCACAACCTCTCTAGGCAGCCTGTTCCACTGTTCTGTCACCCTCACAGTGAAAAAATTCCTCTTCATGTTTCCATGGAACTTCCTATGCATCATCTTCCACCCATTGCCCCTTGTCCTGTCATCAGGCATCACTGAGCAGAGCCTGGCTCCAGCCTCGTTTCATTCTAGATTTGTTTTGTCATTGTTGGCCAATTTAAGTATTTTTTAAATGGAGAATCAATTTTAAATTAATTTCAAGGCATGCAAGACAAAGTTGTTTTTGTTTTGTTTTGTTCCAGATAGAAGCTTCAGTAAAAAAAAAATAAATCATTACTTTTTTTTCTATCTGCTTCCAGGCTATTTTGCTGCATCCACCCCAGGGTAAATGCCCTATCCCTGGGAACATTCCAGGTCCAGTTGGACATGGCTCTGAACAACCCGATGTAGTTGAAAATGTTCCTGCTCACTGCAGGGAGACTGGACTAGATGATCTTACAAGTCTTTCTTGCCAACTGAATTAATATGTCATAGAATCATAGAATCGTTCATGCTGGAAAAGACCTCCAAAAGTCATCAAGTCCAACTGCCAACCCAACACTACCATAAGCCATCACACCGTGTCCTGAAGTTCCATGTCTGCAATGTTTTTTGAACATTGGACAGTGACTCCTCCACTTCCCTGGGCAGCCTGTTCCAATGCCTGCCCACTCTTTCAGTAATGATTTTTTTTTCCCTACTATCCACTCTAAACCTCCTCTGACACAACTTGAGGTCATTTCCTCTTGTCCTATCCGATGTCCTGGACACCCTTCAGTTCATTTCCTCCCTCTGGCACACAGAAAGATCAGGTGTGCATGTAGACTGCTATGGTTGTGAACCATTCTGTAAGGCATGGGCAAGCTTAATGAAATAGTGAATAACAGATAAAGTGATGTTTAAACTCCCTGCCTCCAGTTAGGTGAGTGGGAGGAATGTTTCACCCCTAGGGAACAAGGATGGAGCAAAGTGGGTGTATTTTACAATGAACAATGATCCTTGGATTCTGCACGGCTGTGTTAGAAGAAACGTGAGATGTTGTTACAGACACAGTTGGTTTCTGAAAGGCTTTTCAGTGGCAGAGGCTGGCTTGTGCTAACCCCTGGGGAGCTGAGTGCTCCTGAGCTACAGGCACCTGTGATGCTAACTCCTCAGCAGTCCACTCACACTCTCCTCTGCTGACTCAGGCCAGTTTATTTTTTCTTGAAGACACGTAATAAATAGAAAGAAGACAACTTACAAACATGCTTAGTTTGTTTCTTACTCGGAGCATTGTCATCTCTGAGCTACCCTTGCCTGCTGGTGCTGCTGGCAGCCCTCTTGTGGTCCCGGGGAGTGCATGCATACCACGCACCCTCCCTCTGCCCTCCCAGAGCATACCCTTAGGGACACGGGGGACTGCCCAGCCCTTGAAGATAGCACATGCTGCATCAGAGGTGAGGTCTTTTCTATCGACCCTTCTAATACCAGATACTTTCCCCCTTGTAAAAGAATTCAGTCATCAGCTGAGCTATTGATAAAAGTCAAATATTGTTGATGGCAGTAAGCCAAAAGCGATTTTGACAAACAGCAGCCCTTGCTTGAATCCTCCCATGCTTTTAAGACATCAGGGACTTAAATAGATATTGAGAACTGCAGTCTTGTGAAGTACTCAGGAAATGGCAAGGGATGCAAACAACACCAGACACCCTGGCAGTGTTGTTAAAAACTAGTATCATAGAATAGTTTGGGTGGAAAGAAACCTTTAAAGGTCATTTAGTACAGCTCCCCTGGAGTGAGCAGGGACATCTTCAACTGAAGTGGGTTGCTCAGAGCTCCATCCAACCTGACCTGGTATGTTTCCAGGTTATACAGTTGTATATTCAGAATTTAACTTCTGCTTTCATTCACAGAATCACAGAATGTCAGGGGCTGGAAGGGACCTCGAAAGCACATCCAGTCCAAACCCCCTGCCAGAGCAGGATCACCTATAGCAGATCACACAGGAACACATCCAGGTGGGTCTTGAGTATCTCCAGAGAGGGAGATTCCATAACCCCCCTGGGCAACCTGTTCCAGTGTTCTGTCACCCTCACAGTGAAAAAATTCCTTCTTAAGTTTACATGAAACTTCCTTTCCTCAGCTTCCACCTATTGCCCCTTGTCCTGTCATTCCTGCTGTGAACTGTTGAGTTCTCTTCAGTAAGGCAGCTACCATGAAGAAGCTCTTCCCCTTCCTTCCCCATTCCTGACACAGCAACTTTTAAAGCAAGTGCCCTTCGAGCCACCCAATACTAGCAGTTTGCTTTGGTGTGCTTTGCAGGTCATGCAAGTTAGAATGTTAGAACAACTTGAAAGGCCACAGTCAGAAGAACCAGGCTGTGACAGGAGTTTCCTCTTGGCATTTTATTTCATAATGACAATATTACGTTAGCCATGACAATGGACCATTGTGCGTCATTCACTTCGGTAACACAGCAAAGATGGCTCCAGTTGTAAAAATAAATAAGAAATAGGAAAACAACTACAATCTCCCTGTAAACACAGCCAGGACCCACTGAAACTCAGAGATAGAACCAGAATGAGGAAGGTGAAAGGGGACTCACCATAACATCCCCAGACTGGTCCTTGGTCCCTTGCTCTGCTCCAGCAGCCATGAGAAGCCCAAGCAATCCTGTGCTCCAGCTAATGCTCAGGGAGGCAAAAGGTGGTTTTCTCAGCAAGGACTGGGTGCTAGCAGGAGGAGTACCTCCAGGTTTGGTATTCAGGGATAAATGGAAGCACATGTGGCAGCCCCAGGCTCTCTCAGGAGGGACTGGTGCTGATAGCACATTCCCCATGTCCCAGTGCAGGACACCTGTGGGCTCCCCAACACCCACTCACACAACTGCTGGCACCATTGCTGCCAAGCAGGATCCACAGCTTTCCAGAGTGGCTGCAGGATCCAGGCATACCTGCTCTTTTCTGAAGAGCTTTTCCCACAAGTATGAGCTGATGAACTCGGGGTCCTGCTGCCCCCCGAGATGCTGAATTCCCAGCACACATCCCTGTTTTGCTTGGCTCCCTGGGTTTCTGCTAAAGTGCTGTGGCTGCAGACCAGGTTCACTGTCCAAGAGAACACCAAGCCCAATATGAAACCAGGGGAAAGCCTCAGGCTTTCTCTCTCAAGTATAAAAAAAATAAGCTTTCAAAAGGATCACTCAGCAAAGTGCCGGATTTACATCACTATTCTCTGTCTAGGACAAGCCGCTAGGCTATGGGATGCCATCCACATCTTCAAGGGGAGCCCGGAACCACTGTGGACCAGAAAGAATCATTTTACCATCATCAGCACTCTACCAAGCTCACAGGAAATCTGCTGCCTTCAACCTCACTGGCAGCCCTTGCCAGGCTGCAACTCTTGCTGCTGCTCACGTACCTGGCTCCAAGGTCACAATACAGATCAGTCTGCTCATCTCTCTGAAGCAATGCTACAGGCAAGGTGGGCAGCATGCCAAGTGCTACAACATCTAAAGTAATTTAGTTTACCAGCTCCTTGGAGCAAGGGACGCATGTATGCCTTCAGTAGTGCTCTTCCAATAAATACTATATAGTAATGATGATAGTCAAATAAATAACAGTAGTAATAATAATAATAATCAAAAGTTATGCAGGTGACCTAAGAACATGTGCCATCTAAAGGTCACGTCACTTAAGCGAGGGATAAAAATGTCACTGCTAGGGATGCACTGTGCAGGAAGAAGGCGTAGAGCTTTGATGCAGAGCATGCGTAGGAAGCAGCAGAAGAAGGATCTCGGGATCAGGGGAAGGCAAGCGCAGGGTCCCTCCAGCGGAAAGTGCTGTGGAGTCTTTTGGACTTGTGCTCTGGCCATTCCCTATAGGAAGAGCCCGGCAGGCAGATCTGGGTTGCTTGCCCTGGGCACGGTGGGAATTGCAGGCTCTGTGCTGGCTCTGCAGGTCAGAGGCAGGGTCCTGAGAGCAGGCAGGGGCTCTCTGGTTAGGAGTCCTGAGAGCTGGCAGGGGCTCTCTATTTAGAGATGCTCAGGGGAATCCAGTCTCTTTATCCTGGGCTTGGAACTCAAATCCAGTTTCTTTCTGTCCCTGTGGTGGTGGTGCAGGTTTCCAGCCATGCTGCAAGGGGAGACGTTGACTTCCTACCCGCTCTGCTCCTATGGGCAAGGAGGCCCTCTCTTCCCAGCAGCTTAGTGAGAAGCAGGAAGTGCTTGAGGTCTTGAGGATCCTGCTAAAATGCCAGGACTTCAGCTGAAACCCCACCACATGGACTTCAGCTTTTGTAAACCGTCTCTCAGCTTCTGCCTGTTCCCCTGGCTCGTTCTCCTGTGGTGGCTTCGGGCTCGGGTCAGGTATGTGACCGCTTGCTGATGCCACGGCTGGTGGCCTGCTTGGTCATGTCCTGGTAGGAAGCAGACTTCAGGAAGCGGGGGTAGGAGTCCTTCTCCATCAAAGTGCGTGTCTTGGCTTGGGCTTCATTGAAGCAAGCAGAGGTGGCACCTGAGAGGTTCTTCCTGGTGATCTCCCTGGTTTCGTGGTCAATGTTCACCTACAAGGAAGCAGCAGCCACAAACATTAACTCAGCATTAACTCTTCTCCCATGGAAGGACAAAAACTGTTTCCTCCATCTTCAGATTAGGGTGGGGATGCTCACAAGCTTTTATATCCCTTCATCTTGATAGACCATGCAATGTGGGAAATGAAAGCTTTCATGAGCTAGAGCACATCTTCCCACTGAGCTGAGAGAACTTTAATAAAACCCACCAGGGTATTTTATTCCTTTCCCATCCTATTCAGTGCCACAGGACAGAAGCAGAAAATGCTCTCACCTCCCTGGGTGCCTCATTTTGGACAAACTCCTCGAAGATCCTGTTGGCCTTGGAGGCCAGCTTGGTTTTTGACCGGGTCTTTTTGAAGTCCTCACAGGCCAACCAGAAGTCAAGATTCTCCTCACTAAACTCTGTTTTCAGAAAGGTGTGGAAGGCTGTCACCCCACCTGGGAAGGGGAGAGAAGAGCAGTTAGCAGGGGATAGAAGTGGGAGGAGGAAGAGGAGAATGGCTGCCAAAAGTGGTGCTGCCTGCAAGCATCCTGCAAGCATCGCCCTGGAAGCTCAGAGTATGACATCTGCAGATTTCCTTTCCCTCCGGGCAAATTCCGCCCTCTGAGATGCTGCTAATTGGCCCCTAGACTCCAATAAAATCCTTTTCCCACAGACAAGTAATTCTCTCGTTTTATTTATTTGCCCTTTCTGTAATGAGACTTCAGAGTATTTTCTTTACAGCTTCGGAAAAGAGCTAATTCTACCTAAGCAGAAACCCACTGACGTATCGGTTCACCTGCAGGAGCTGAGCAGTGATGGCTTTGGGTTTATTTCTCAGCTGAGATCTAGGAGTAAGGAGATGCTGAGCGGTATGGAAGAGTAATTGCAGTCCAGATTTCAGAGCCACCCTGGGGGCTTGTGTTAAATTACAAAGCTGGAGATGCCTGTTAGCCATCAGAGCACGTGAGGAGACTGGAAAATAAATTATGTTTAGTCCCAGACTAGCAAGACAGAAGGACTATGTGGCTGTGGAATAACTTTTAAGGTAGACCACTGGTTTTGAATAAAAATTGAGCACTGCCATTGTGTACCTGCTGCAAAGGCCAGTGCAAAAAAAAGGATTACACATGGGCTCAAAAAGAGGGTCAGGAGGCATGGAGAGCCAGACAGCACCGTATGGAAGCCCTGCTCCTCACCATATTCATAGCAAATATCAAAGAGGGAAATATTAGTGTATCTCCAGAAGGCAGCTAAATCCCATCTCCCTGTGTAAGAACCACCCCTGGAAGCACAGGACAGACAGACAGAGGGCAGCAATGCAGTGTTTTGAGCAACAAAACCTGTGGGGAGGTGGCTGCCTTGCTTCACAAAGCTGAGCATTGAGAGCAGATACCAAGAGCCTTCTCCGGAGTGTGGAGACAGAGCCAGTCAAGGCACAGCATGCCCGTTCTCCATGGTTGAGTGCTGCACAAGGGATGCCCAAACTGGTGCTCCTGTCCTGAGGCAGCAGCCAGGTGTTGGAAGACAGCATTTATGCCCCCTCAAAAAGCATGCAGCCGGAAGAAAAGGGCACAGCATGCAATGAGCCCCGTGCATCAACAGCAAAAAGGCCTCTTTCTAAACCCTAAACCGTTTCATTTGAGGAGCAGACAAGATTTCCTCACACACTGGCTGCAGGAGCACAGTCCCCCCTTGCTCACTGGAACTGTGCTTGTCCCATGCACACTCACCAAGAGAAGAAAACAAGATCCTACTCACTTTTACTCTTCAGGAGCTGGTCAAAGGACTCCCTCCATTCGAGTGCCTCTTGTGAGGAATCTCTGGAAAAAGCAAAGGGATGTAAGTCTCACTGTCCTGCCCACAACATTTCTCCTGCCCCACAGCAAAAGATGTGGGCACTTTAGTCAAGCAGTCCCGTTATGGGAAACACAACAAGAAGAGGGGGAGCCGTACTCAGAAGGAAACCACCGAGACTCCCAGCATCTCACCTGTGAGCTCTCTTTCCTTTCTCCCTTTCTTTCACCTTCACTGATGGCTCACCAGACCTCAGCTCCATAATGCAGCTTTGGCTAAGTAGCTTCTGTAGCTCAGCAGAACCTCTTTTCAGCTGGTACCAGCCCAGCAGAGTCTCCTCTGTGGGAAGACACCCTGCCTTCAGCAGCAATAGCTAGTATTTTGTTTTTAATGCTGCCTGCATTGCCTACAGATCCCAAACACTGGGCTGAGACGCCACTGGGAATGCAGGAGCCCTCTGGGTTTCTTGCCTGTTGCTAATGCCCGTCTCTCTTGTGCCTAATGCCAGAGCATCAGTTCCCCCATCTGATTTTATAACTGGTGGAGCTCCAAGCGACCCGCCTTCCCTGCCTGCCGGGGTGGGACCTTGGGGAGGGTGAGCTGCACTCTCTCCTCTCTGCTTTGCAGATGGGTAGGAGCATCCCCCAGGACAGCCTCGTCCATGGGGACCTGTCCCGGGCTGAATCTGGAAGACGGCACCGCTTGGCTTACCTCCACCTGGAGCTCAGCTGCAGCTTGCCAGAGGTCTTGATCCTGTGTCCCAGCTCTGGTTTGTGAAGCAGAATCCCTAAGCGGCTCTTCAGATCCTTGGCTCTGGAAGGGAGGAAGGGGGGAGGTGGGTTTGTTGGACCACTGGACTGCTGCTGCCGCCGCCCCACCCCTCTTGCCTCGCAGGGGCTGCAGCCCGCACACCCGACACAGTTCGGAGGGGCAGCCCTCCCTCTTCAACTTCAGACGCTTCTTTGCCTTCTGATGTATGAAATAAATGCATCTCCAATTGCTGTTTCTGCTCCCTGGCAACCGTGCTCAGCAGTGCATTAAGCCCAGGGGATGGTTTCCTCCTGCTCCCTCCCCAGGTAGCACCGCACAATTTATACAGCACCGTTAGCTTTTTCCTCGGGGGCAGGTAGCAGAGCAGCTGCTGAGAGGCCAGCTGGAGTCCCCACAGCTCCTTGAAGCCATTCTGGCTTCTTTTCCCGTCCCCGTCTCCCAGCAGTGCCAAAGGAAAAACAGTGATTGCTTTTCTGCTCGGCAGAGCAGGAGCTTCTCCTTGCCGTGAAGCTCCTGCAGCAGGGCTGATGCTCCCATGCTTTGTTTTTTGGGGTGCCCCTGAGTCACCAGGAGCCTGCCAGCCTGCCATGGAGATGGCCACACTCCCCAGTGGTATCACCCTCCTACCCCATGCCTTCGAGACTCAGTGAGCCCAGCGTCGGCATACGATGCTCCTGTGCCAGAACCCCTGTGCGAGAGCCTGGGATGCTAGTGCCCGTCACCGCAGCTCTGCGGTGGTGGCACCTCCCTGCCGGGAGGGTTCTGCAGCAATCCAGCAGGAACCTCTGCTAAATGGGCCCCTCTCCCCAGGGTCCCCCCGAGGCAGCTCATGGCCCCGCTGCTATTTGTGCGCAGCGGCTCGTTCCCGAATCCCAGGGCACTCACATTAAAAAAAAAAAAAAAAAAAAAGTGTTTAAATGTCAAGCCAGCAACGTGTAGCTATGTTTGGCAGGAGGAGCAACGTGTCACTTAACATTTCGACCGTGTTGACAAAAATAGTCCTGCTGCTGCCAACTTGAACCAAGTTCTGCGGAGCTGGAGAAACAGCCCTCTTGTGTTTGTACACCCAGCCACAGGGGAGGCAGCCCTCTCCAGCCTCTTCTCCCTCTGCGTGTGTCACCTCCCTGTTCCCCTCCTGGGGAGCTGAACGGACGCAGCCAAAACAAATCACTCGGGCAGTCTTTCGCTGCCTGTCTCCTTGTGGTCTGCACCCCATTTTCTACTGACATACCACAAGCTCAGGCAGCAGCAGCAGAGGCTGACCCAGCCTCTGCGAAGTTAGGTGCATTTTTTCCAGAGAACCCTCTGCATCCCAGACCTGCGGCGTGGCGAAGCCCCTTACCTTTCCAGGCAAGTGATGGGGAGCGTAGCTAAACCCCGGCACATGCTGAGAGCTGGGCACCCAGGTACCCAACAACTCATCAGGTCCTTAACGGTGGCGGCTGGGGTGTGCAACAGGCAGCTGTGGCAGCACCTGTGCCCACGGTTGCGTGCTGTCGGCTGGAGAGGCGGCAAGGAGCTGCTCTTTATATGGGGTGGGAGGCGGGAAAGCTGGGAGGGGGAACCCAGCTTCCCTCCAGCCAACCAAAAGCTACTTTGGCAGAGCCTGGTGAAGATAACAGCTTAGGTAGGGTGTTGAGTTTGTTGATTTTTCTGTGGGTTTGGTTTTTTGGTTTATATGTTTTTTGTGAGTGTTTTTTTTTTTTTTCCCCTTTTGTGCTGGAAAAGGAGGGGGGAGTAGGAGGCCCAAGCTTGTCCTTGAGCATCACACTTGTGGCTGCTTCCTTGATAACAGGAAAAAACAGGCTCCTTTCCACCAATGTGCTGAGTAACCGTGGGCAACGCAGATGGGGAGAGCGAGAGGGACAGGACAGACGCTGTACGCACCACATTTGTCAGCTCTGTCCTGACGTCCGAGGACTTCAAATCCTCCCAGCACTGCATTGCAGCAGAGGCTGGTGAGATACTGGCACAGACCACCCAGAGAAGTTGTGGATGGCCCCTCTCTGGAAGTGTTCAAGGCCAGGCTGGATGGGGCTGTGAGCAACCTGGTCTAGTGGAAGGTGTCCATGGTGGGGGGCAGGGGATGGGAACTAGATGATCTTAAAACGTCCCTTTCAACTAAAACCATTCTATGACTCCTCAGGTGGTTTCTGCAGGGGATGTTAGTCCCCAGCAGAGTCAGGCTGGCTTGCAGCATCCCAAGGACAGATCCAAAGTCTGGGGGAAGGGTTGTGCTCCCCAGGGCAATACAATGCCCCACCTTGCCCTGCAGAGAGCAGAAGGATGTAATGTCTCCTCATCCCCCTAGATCACACTGCCAGTCCACCAACATAAATAAGGGTTGATGTCTGACCTTATATGCTGGCAGAGGCTGCACTTCATAAATTCTCTGCTGGGTCTGTGGTGGGAGAAGAGAAGGGGAGGAGATGCACATCAAAGGAAGTCTAAGTGCAGCGTGGAAAAGTATCTTACCAAAGTGATCCTAATGAGAACTGAAGATGAAGAGACTAAAAGCAGGGAAAGTATTGGAAACTGGAGAGGAAGGACCAAACTAGCAAAATCAATCAAAGGGTGAAGTGACAAAGTGAAACCAGAGTCAGACGTGGCGCACCAGCAAAGTTCGCGAAGCAGAGCTCCACGAGAAACAGTAGGTCCCCCACGCCAAGGTCAGGCTCGTGGAGAGTCCCTCAGAGCTGCTCTCCCTGCAGTTCCCCAGGTGGTGCCTCTGGGAGGGAGCTCACCACAGTGGAGGCAGCAACCCTGAACCCCCCTGCCTATGGCTATGCCAGAAGAAAGGCAAGAGCTGCCATCTCTACTCCTCATCCTTTTCTTTCCTCCCCACTTAGTCCCTGCTATGACCAGCTCCACCACCAGCACAAACATTTTCCCAGAGCTCAGGTTGTCCCTTGCTACCTACATTAATCATATGCAAGACACAGCCAGAGTGTCTTGTCCATGAGAAATGAGTCATGCCAGGGAAGGCAGCAGCACAGAGCCACCTAGAGCTGGGGATAATGGCTCCTCTTGAGAAGCCATTGGGAGCAAGAGGATAGCAGGATGGGAGACTTTCAGAGGAGCACCAGGCACCTCAGCTCCCATGAACTCTAACAGGGGCTCTTTTCAGACACCACATAGAAAAAGCCACTGAATTGCCTTGCCCATGGCTAGCCAGAAAAGATGCATCAGGACTAATGACCAAACACATTTTTCGCTCCTGTCTTTGCTTTCATGACAAGAGCAGCCCTTTTTCTGGCACCTCTGGGGTTTTTCACTTGAGTAAACAAGTTTAAGGCTTGGTTAGCAGATATTCAAGTACAGATAAATGTCTGGAGCTACAGAAAGCTCTTGTTCATGTCTTCCCTGTGCCTTAAACCACGATTAGAGCAATGAATTTAGGGAAAAAAGGAGACGAGTAAGGGTGAGAGGGCTGCAAGGTTGCCTTTGCCTGCACAGATGCTAAGAAGGCTTGTGCATGCCCACAGGGTGGATCTAACACAGGTTTTGAAAGTGCTTGGCTGCAGCAGTTGGTGCTCCACCCCATATCACTGCCATGTTGGGAACACTGGTGTTGCAGCAGCAGTGCCATGCTGATGTGGGTATGGGCTCCTAGTGCCCACAGAAGAGGGTCACATCCAGGTATTTTGGCAATGACCATGCACCCACACCCTTTGCACTCACCTCCCAGCTGCAGCGGTTGGCAACTCAATGGGCCTGGAGTGGTGATGCCTCTTCTCCTCTGCCACCTGTATCTGTACCTCCTTCATGGTTTTCCACATACAAGCAGTGCTCAGCAATGCCTTGGCATTGTTCCGTCTTGTCACTTTGGGTCATGCCTGGTATTAAGCAGGACTTACCTGTGACCTTTTTCCCTTTAAAACTGTGCTCATGTGCTGCAGCCCTTTCTACCTACAGATTTGCAATCACAGGATGTGCTGGTGACTCTCCTTGGTGTTTGAAGCATCCCCTAAGCACATTATGCCAAGAAGAACAGCTCCAGGAGCCTGGGCATGTGTATCGGGCACACAGGACAGATGACTTCTGGCAGCAAGTCCATGGCCCCTGTGACAGTTACTGTGCTGGGAGTAAAAAGTGCTGCTTGAAGTAGCCAGGGAGATGTAACTGTATGGCAAAAACACAGCTGGGATGGCAGCAACAGCCATGAGCCATGGGAGAGCAGCACAGGTGATGTGAGCCAGAACAGAAGAACTTTGTGCCTTGGTATTACAGCCTGCTGAGACCTCTGCTTTGCTTCAGCTCCTGCCTCTCCACCCCACCAAAATAAAGTGCATTGAGCAAGCATGTGTGTGGTTTTATTTTGTCCCCTTTGTAGCAGCTTTTGACACACTCCAAAGCTTTCTTTTTGAGATGCTCAGGTGAGTCAAAGCTCAGGAAAAGCTGAAATGAGGAAATGCCGCAGTGGGACTTTGGTCCCCGTGAGTCCCCATGGGAGAGACAGATTCCTATAAACCTCAGTGTGAGGGAAAGAATCAATCAATTAATGCCTGGACTTCATCTTAAAGGTCATTTCCAACCCAAAGGATTCTGTGATTCTCTAAAAGCTGTGTCTTCTTGGGCACCATAGTCCCTCAACCAAAAGATGCATAAAGCTATAGGAAATGCCACACTCACAGCAAAGTCCCACACTTGGGTATCCACACTGCTGCATGGCTCTGAGAACACAGTGCAGTGCCAGTAGCACACATGTGGGTCTGAGCCCAGCTGCAGGAATGGTGTCAGGCTGCTCTGGCAACATGCTCCCTTACCAAGTTTGAGACAAACCTTCTGCTCACTCTGCTGTAGCCACCAGCCCCCTGCACAAACCACCAGCTGGCAGCTCTGCTCCCTTGAGGTGCCTTCTTTAACTCTCCCCTTAGATGGCAGATCCTCAGCCTGGGGAGATGCTGTCCAGGGATGGGCAGCTCGCCAGCCTCGGACACGGTAGGTACAATATTTCATAACACAGAGCTCTTCAGCAGGGTTATGCAATAGCCTCTGAGCCCAACGACAAATGTGTACTCAGATGTCTTTATGCTGCTTTATATCTAATTTAATTACGTGCTTCCTGTCTCGTTTAGCTTAGCAGCCTCCCGCAGCTCCAGCTCGCTTGCCTGCATTATCAGTCCTTGTTTTGGAACACAAAAAGCTCATCTGTGTTGCAACGCCTGGGGCTGGGCTCCCTTCCCGTAATGGTGCTACAGTGTTGCCGGCTTGAAGCCCATCTCGCATCCATGAGGACTCACCCTCTTGGGGCTTCATTTCCACCAGGGAGGTCCCAGTAGGCCAGGGCAGGGTGCATGGTGGGGGTTCTGCATGCTTGGGCTGGCAGATGCCTGGACTGTGGAGGCACCTGCGGTGGAAGGGCTGCACCTGCATTTGGAGAGGTACAGCCATCAGCTTCCTCATCACAAGCAAACCACAAAACTTCTCAGCTCCAGTTGTTGCTGCTGTTGTTGTTTCTGGGATAGTACTTCTGAAATGCCAGAAAGCCTGGAAAAAAGGAAAATAAATTTCTCAGCCCCAGTGCTACACAGATGAGGCAGGTAACAAGGAGCCAAGAAAGGACTGGTGCAAAGTGTCCTTGCACATTCACGCTCTACAGCTACCTGAAGGGAGGCTGTCATGAGGTGGATGTTGGTGTCTCTTCCCAAGTAGCTAGGGATAGAACAAGAGGGAATGGCCTCAAGCTGCACCAGAGGAGGTTTAGGCTGGACATTAGGAAAAAGTTTTTCACTGAAAGGGTTGTCAGGGACTGGAGCAGGCTTGACTCATCATCTCCGGGCATGTTTAAAAGTTACATAGATGTGATGCTTGGGGTTGTGGCTTAGGAGTGGACTTGGTAGAGCAGGGTTAACAGTTAGATTTGATGATCTTGAAGTCTTTTCCAACCTAAGTGATTCTAGCACAACCAAGCTCTGAGGAGAGTTTCTAGTACCAGGTACTTTTGCATTTTCATGTGGTCTGAGTGGAATAAGAAGGGGAGGATACACAAATGTATAGGAAGGGGAGGGCAGGGAGGAAGAGAGGAAGACCCAGGCTGAACCACACTGCTAGGGCCTTACTGCATTTCAGATGTGGTCCAGGCAGACTCACTGAGGAGCCTGACACCTGGTGTCTTCTAAACCAATGGAGGCCCACAGAGGTGGCAATGAGGAATGGTAAACCCTGAAGACAGCACC
This sequence comes from Semnornis frantzii, assembly GCA_013399775.1. Classification (NCBI taxonomy): domain Eukaryota; kingdom Metazoa; phylum Chordata; class Aves; order Piciformes; family Ramphastidae; genus Semnornis; species Semnornis frantzii. Next base: position 52,102 of record VWYK01020860.1, on the reverse strand, counting down.
AAGCGCTCCTTGCATTGCTTCAGCAGAGACTGACAGAATCCTATGCATGAAATCAGAGACATGCTGAATCTGAAGGAGTAGAAGGAAGAGACTTCACAGCACTGCTCACACTGCACAGCCCCCTCCTCGAGCAGCAAGCTTGTGTGACACTCTGGTTGTGTTTAAGGAGAGATGTAGGCAAAGGAGATACAAAAAAAGGGGTACTGGCAGGGGATCATCTGAGACAAGAGGTTGCTGCTGTGCAGGCAGGAGTGTGGCATCACTCAGAAATAGAAATGGCGCCCAGGAGGAATGGAGAAGCCAGTATGGCTGCAATGATGTGTTTTCAAGGGGTCCCCAAGAGCCCAAATGCAGCTATAGAGAAGGACCCAAGAGTCTTGGTGGACAAGATAATTACAAGCCAGCACATTACAATGTGTCCAGCAGGTTGAGAGAGGTTATCCTAACCCTCTAGCATACCCTAGTGAGGCCACATCTGGAATATTGTGTCCAGTTCTGAGCTTATCAGTTAAAGAGAAACTAGGAACTACTGGAGAGAGTCCAGCAGAGGCTACCAAGATGTTGAGGGGACCGGAGCATGTCTGCAATGAGGGAAGGCTGAGAGACCCAGTGCTGTTCAGCCTGGAGAAGAAAGAGAGATTCTTGTCAATGTATATCAATATCTAAAGGACGAAGGTCATGAGAACGGGGCAAGAATCTATTCAGTGGTGCCCAGAAACAGGAAAAGAGGAAAGAAACACAAATGAGAACTCGGGAGGTTCCATCTGAAGATGAAAAAAAACCCACCTTATTTCCTGTGAGGGTGCTGGAGCACTGGGTCAGACTGCCCAGAGAGGCTGGGGAGCCTTTCTCTACAGAGATTCAAACCCCAGCTGAATGTGACCCTGGACAACCTGTTCTGGATGACCCTGCTTTAACAGAGGGATTAGACTAGATGATCTCCAGAGGTCCCCTTCCAACCTCCACCATTCTGTTACTTTGTGCTTGAAGGTGAGCCTTGCTTCATCCACACCCCCTTGCCCAGGATGACCACCCCCCACATCACATTGCAGGGGGGGACAGCTGCCCACGCAGCCAGCAGCACTTGTCCCTTGGCAGCTTCTGTGCAACAACAGGTCCTCACCCTAACCCATGGGGCATTTAATTGCTTTCTCAACAGAAGCACACTCAGCACGTTCCCACTGAAGCACGAGAGGAAATAGCTGCTCTGGAAATTTGCAGCAGTGCGGAAAGAGATTATGGGAATAAAATAATAAAAAAATTAAATTAAAAAATAATTTAAGAAGTTAGAATCACAAATGAGCTTTTCAAGGGGCAGCTGTTACCCGCTCTGCTCATGCGCTTGCTCTTGCACAGTGCTGGAGCACATCTGCGTAGGGAGCGGTATCTGACAGCAGGTATTTTTAAATCTTCACTTGCTGTTCCTGGCACCTGCTCTTTAAAGCCACTGAACAGCAAAATAATAAAAAGGAAGGAAAAAAAAAATACCCAACAAAGATGATAGCTAAATATATCCTAACTAAGAGGAGAGACAGAGCAGCACTAATGGCAGATCCTTCCTTGGATGCATGCAAATTGCTTTGGCTCAGAGACAGGCTTGGAGGGGAGAAGCAGCAGATGAAAAGGGAAAAAAAATAATAAAATGGAAGGGAATTAGGATAAAAAAGGGAAGGGATAGAAAAAAGACAGAGGGGGTGATAAATTTCAGTGCAGCAATTTCAAGAGGAAAACAGCCTCAATTCATCTTTTAAACCAAACCCTGTGCAGACTGTGTAGCAAATGTCTTTTGGGGGGAAGGTTGGGCTGTACACCAGGTGAGGAGTGCCTTCGGTATGCCCAGGGCCAAGAAGAATCCAGGTCACTGCTCTCCCTCACTTACCAGACTTGCTCAGGAGATGCTCTGCTTGGCCTCAGCCCTTCCTCCTCCCTCCCTTCTCTTCACTCTGCAACAGATCTCCCACCATGCAACTTCCCAATAATGTCTAAACAACCTCCCCCAGCTGCGCTCACCCTGGTCTTTGCCTTTGCCCCTGCTAACCCTTCCCTCTTTAGTACCCAGGATTGCCTTCAGCTGCTGCCCAACCCTTCCTCAACAAGCCCAGGCCCCTCCAGACTCCTTAAAGTCTTTGAGACTCACTGAGCCACTCTGACTGTTCCAGCCCTCACTGCTCATCTCTAGCTCATGTATGCCCTGGTCCCAGAGGTGCTTCCTCTGCCTGCTGAGCCAGCCCTTGCCTTTTCCCTTCCTTACTACTCCACCCTCATCCCCACTGTCAGTCCTTACCCTGGGCTTTGCTGGTGACTCCTCAGCCTATTCCAGCTTGTTTCTCCCCAGTTTATGCCCCAAGTATGGGTCAAGCCCAGACCTTGATGCGAGATGCCTACTGGAGCCTGGGTTTGCTGTTTATAGATTGGAGAAAGCATCTGTTTGCACCTCATGGCCTGATTATGGTTGATGCATCCACACTGCTGCCTTTGCTGGAGAACCTTGCTCATACTTCCTCCACTGCTGGTCCTGCTACAGGGAGCAGACCAGGCGCTTGGAACCATGGAAACACTGCCAGAAGAGCAGGTGGGAGCCGTGCCACCCGCAGCACTGGTGCATGGGAAAGACTGAAGCCCCAGCTGTGCCACCTTCATCACAGTCACTTCTGGCTGCATTTCAGTAGGTTTAATGGGCTGATCAAGAGTGTTTTGCTCTGCAGCCACCACTGCTTCTCCCACAGGAGGTGTATGGAGGCAGCGAGGCTGGAGAGAGCCAAATGGCTGTCTCTGCAGCCCCGTGACCCCACACCACACTCCTAGCAGGCAGTGGAGGGCTTGGTTTTCCATTCTTCCCCTGGAGCACAGCTCAACAAGCATTTACCTGCTACCATAGACCTGGCTTCTCCTCGAGGAAGGTGCTGCACGTTTATGTGTGTTCCCTTGGTACCTGGTTCAGCAGAGGAGATAATTTGTCCATGCACATCACCCATCTGCACTGGCCATCAGCATCCTCAGTGCTGCCTTCCTACCTGGGCTGAAGCCTGTTCTCCTGCTCTGCTCCAACTGCCGCTAGTCCCTGGGCAGACACCCTTGCTGCAAGGAAGCTTTTCAGCACTCTTCTCCAAGAACAAGAGCTTCTGACGTTGCTTGCACTCAGGCCCTTGGTTTTGGGGGTTGAGATGGGTAATCTATCACAGGCAGCAGCAGGGTGTACCCAGAAAAGGACAGCGATCACAGGATGTTAGAGGTTGGAAGGGACATACACAGATCATCAAGTCCAACCCCCCTGCAAGAGCAAGACCATAGAATCCAGCTCAGGTCACACAAGAACACATCCAGATGGGTCTTGAAATTCTTCAGAGAAGGAGACTCCACAACCTCTCTGGGCAGCCTGGTCCCCACACTCAAAGTAAAGGAGTTTCTCTTTGAGTTAAAATGAAACCAGTTTGTGTCCATTGCCCCTCACAGCAAAGTTCTTCTTCCTCATGTTGAGGTGTAATGGTGGTAAGTTCTTCAGATTTACCCTTCTTGTAATCCCCTAGATACTAGTGACAACACTTTCGACTCATGTCCCCAAACTGTAACTCTAGGGAGACTGGATCTAAATTCCTTCAAGAGAGGAGACTGCTCAGAGTTAACACATCCCTTCCTTGTCCCACCCACCATGTTTGCACCAGTGAAAACAGCACACAGAAGGATGAGGGCAGGACTCAAGGGACAAACTTCTCCCATCCTTTTCCTCCTCAGCAGTTCTCCTAGGAGACACCCCTCCATCCCCACATCCATGGTTCTCACTTTCCCCATGGGAACACACTCAACCCGCACTTTTTCAGACAGACAAAGTAGTCTCAGGCTGTTTATTACATCCTCACGGTCTCTGTACAGTACAGGTGAGTAGCACTTTACAATGTCGTGACACAACTTGGGGGATATCATCGCCAGTCAGACATGTGGTATGGCTGAGGAGCTTCTCCAGCCTCAGAAGGGAAGCAAACAAGCAGCTAATGCAGAGGGAGGGTCAGACCAAACCCGAGCCCATGCCTTCCCCTGAATGGGAAGTAATCAGACTGAACAACCCCTGACATTATCTACCGACACCAGCACCACCAAGACCCCACAGAGGCAGTTACAGCATCAGGACCTAATTTTAAAAAAGAACGTGTCACAGAGAAGCTCTTACAAGAGCTGGTCTTTCTGCCCAGGTATCTGCTGGCTCACTTCTGAGTTCATTCCATACATTAACGCTCTTCTAAATCATTTTTGAGCCACCCACAAGCATGTTTCCCAAAGAACAAGACTTTTTCATTAAGACAGCCTTATTCGGTGCTGAGGTTTGGAGCTGGGTCCTCAAAGCCACTTTCTGCTGGGTGGATACTGCCATCCCACCAAAGATGGAACTGACAGAGATCTTAAAGGAAAATCCACCTCTCTGGTTTGGATTGCTTGTAGAGGAGTGGGAAAGGATGAGAGGCTTTGACCGTTTTTTAAGGAAGGGGTCTCTACCCCAGGGAGCACTTCTACTCTGCTCTCTTCATGACCAGTAACCTCACAGGGGACCACACAAGCAAACACAAGACAAGGTGCCTCCCTCCCCTCACTGCTTTTTAGCTGGTGGCTGCAGGCACTGATAGAGCAGCATGGAGACATTTCTCTTAGGATAATGCTGTTATCTGTAAATGCAAAGCTATGCAGCTCCTCACCCGTCATGTTTTAGATCCAGCCTGAGGCAGGCAGCACATGATGCAAACTGGAAGCTGTGGGGCTACTGGAGACAAGCGATTCACACTGTGGCTGCTGCCCATACCTCTCTTGTATGCCAGCTCCCTCCAAAAGCAGGCACTGCCTATTATTCTGTGCCTTTTGGCTAGAAATGTTAATTTTTTTTTTCAGTAATAAATTCATTCCCTTTTTCCATCTCCCTCCCATGGAGATCCTTGAGCTCCAGTTGTGTTTTCTGCAGTGTCAGATCGGAGGTACATCTCTCCAGTTAAAACCAAGAGGAGGCACAGAGCAGAATGACTGACTTTACTGAGCAAATACAACACAAACACACACCTTTTACACTCTATTTTTCTCTCTCCATTTTTTTTTCCTTTTGTATCAGAAAGCCAGGAAGGAAGCACAGCTGTGACCCTGCTGAAGCAGCCACTGCCTCTGGCTGGCAGGGCTGCCCTCTCAGCTAGCCAGTCCCTGCCACAAGCACAGCACATGGAGCATGGATGGAAGAAGACGACACAATACTGGGGACAAGATGAGCTTCTGCAAAGCCCAAGGGGTGTGTGGTAGAGAAAAGCTTTCTGGTCTAGCAGCAGAAGGTTCTTAAATTCCAGTTCTGTGGTATAATGCTTTGATGCTGGGGAAAAACACAGTACCAAGGAAAAGGACAATTGCAGCAGCCTCTTGAATGAAAGACAGCAGGAATTCTGTGAAACATTTTCTTCTTACATGACGGGCAAGGGAATAGCTATGAAGAGCTTTATAGTGGCAGTAGAGGTATGTAGGAGATAGCAAGGCCAGAAACAAGTGTTTGGGGAAGTAAAAGGCAAAGAAGAGGAGGGATAGATGAGGATGGAGGTTCATCTGCAAACAGCAGGAGCTTGTGTGACAGCCAAGGTTAGATATATGGGGACAAACAGTGCTGATGGAGAGGAAGGTTGGCATGGACAGGAGTGATCCACAGAGGAAACCATAAGGAGGAGGAGGAAGGAAGACCACAAGGACAGGACTATGAAGGAGAAAGGGGTTTGGAGGGAGAAGCAAGAGGCCGTCAGGGAGAGGAAAGCTTGCACTGATGGGTGAGAGGCACTGCAGGACTGGCATGAGGTATGCTTTGCTATTGCTCTGAATGCTGTAAACATTTTGGGTTTGTGTCTATCAGTGAACATTCAGTTCAGTTTGATACATGTGCTCTTACGGGTAACTGGAAGCCTAGCAGAGTTGTACATCTCTTATTACTAGTCGAACATACACACGAGGCAAATACAACATTGGCTAAAAAAATCTCATTTTTATGTCATTTGTGCCTAATTCTCCTATTTTAACATGCACATCTACATCTCAGAAAAGCTTCTCTAGTAGGAGACACTAAATAACATACACATGAAGTCCCATGCACGCTCGACCCACCCACACTCTCGGGCACACACACACCCCCTTATTCCCCTCCCCTGCTTAGCCCAGTGGGACTTTGCACATCACACCTTGCCAGTATGGAAGACATGGACTCATGGGTACAGCAATAAGCCCAGTGACAGTGATGGAAACCATCCCAAAGCTGGCTGATGGGCCAAAGCAAGAGAAAGAAACCCAAAGCAGATTGGGGTTCTGCATCTGCTTCTGGAGTTCACAACATCTGAAGCTTATTAAAAAAGGCGATTTGCAAGCTCTTCCTCCTTTTTGCTGTCAAAGGACTTGGAAGCTGACTGGATACTTGCCAGCAAGCACACAGAATAAAAAGAGCTGAGCAAAAGGATTTCTTTTTCTTTCCCCTCTCTTCATGCAATAGCACACTCTGACATTACTTGAATTGGGAGGAAAATTTTGGAGGTGTGCGCTTGTGGAGAGGGGATATGGGGTTTTTAAGTTATGAATATCCTTTCCACATCAGTAAGAGATGAATCAAAGATAGGATATTTGTCCTTGATGGGGATTAGTCATCACTCAATGCTTTCCGAAGCTTTGGCTCAGTCATTATTTCCTTCACCAGCCCCTGGTTTAAGGGAAAGAGCTACAAGCTGCCTATTTTAATTCACTTCAGACTGACATTTGGCATAAAAGAAGCAGCTGGTGCCAATTTCTTGTTTTAGAAAAAGAAAGAAAGAGGGGAAAATAAATTACTTTAAATAACTGATCGGCTTTCCTTTTAGACAAACTGTAAGAGCAGCAACAAAAATAACTATGATAGACTCATATGCCTCAGACAATGCTTTTGCTCCACTCTGTGCTCTAGGATGTTCCCCGTGGAGGATATTACCTGACACCAATCTAATGGGCAAAACACTTCCGCTGCATCAGCTGATGTGAAAACAGTTGCTGTCACCACCACAGCGATGGCGTCTCTGGAGGTGCCCGCTCAGCAGAATTCCCCAAGTGGATGGTGGAGAGAGGGCAGCTTGGTTTTTACAGGGTGCTGAACTACTTGGAAGTTTTCTCCGTGAGTTCTGATGCAGACTGAAAGGTTTGACAGCACCAATGCTGGAGGAGCTTGCCGTGATGTGTTACCTCCTGGGCCTTCCTCAGTCGCACTCTGAACAGAACCAGCCTTTGCAGCCATCGGGGGAGCCTGGGAATTGTCCCTGCTTCTAAGTTTCTGTCCATCATTCCTCGACACAAACGTCTTGTTTCTGCTGTTCCTTCATTGCCTGGTTGTCCCCGCGACCCTCACCACCATGGGTCACTGCAGGGCACTTGCTGAAGAGCCTTGTTTGGCATGCATCGGCTGGCACTAGAGGTCAGCAGCATCCAAGCCCACCCAGATTGTTCATCGGTGGCTGTAACAGAAGTTAACACAGCATTGTGCCACAAGGCAGTTAACACAGCATTCTGCCTTCTCTTTGAAAGCAATGGCTGCATAAGCCTGCTGCTGCAGACTCTCACGTCCAGGGCAGCACTGGGATGCTTTTCACATGTGCAGTCGAGAGGAGGCTGAAAAGGAGGAAGGCAGACCCAGACAAGGTGGCCTCCCTCCATCCCTCACAACAGAGCTTGTTTGACACCGCAGCACTGGGAAGCTGAGCTGCCATCTTTCAGCAGCTGGGTCACCACTTGCTGTACCATTTTGTGGTCTCAGTGAACACTGGGTGCACCTCACATCTCATAGGCTCAACTATTTCAGCCATGGCAACCTATGCCCTCAAGAGACCCAGTCAAGCCTGTGTTACACAGGCATAGTAGACATCGTGTTTCTTAGAGGAGTTCTTCCAGCTCCTCCTCACAGAAAGCAGCTTTGCATTCTCCCTTGTGGATCAGGCACTGAGAGTCTCTCACTACAGCATGGGGTAGTTTGCTGTCCTCCTTTCCTTTCACCTGTAACAGGAGGGGGCTGCACAGGTGATGTGACTCTGTTCCACTTCCCAAAGCCCAGATACCACCAGGGACAGCCATTAGGTGCATGAGTCTACATCTCTTGCTTCTGTTTTTGACTGCTTCCAGAGCACTGCACATTTCCCCAGACACCCATTCCACTAGACCTTCTTTGCCAGGTACCTTGCTTGACATAAAGCCGTGGGCCCATGAGCAGCTAAACTCATGGCTGGTTGAGCCACTGAATGATGCAGACCCCTTGGATGAATCAAGGGCACTTTGCAGTGCCCACCTGTCACTGATCTTTTCCTAGAAAACTGCTGGAGAATACTAGAACTGACCAACGAGGTACTGAAAAACAGGCTTCCCTACCGGACATAAATTTTGTACTTGCACCATATTTAGACTTTGATGTCTTGAGACACCACCCAAATGAAACAAACATGCTTACCATCCCTATCTTGATTCTAAACTTATTTGTCCTAATGTTCCACTTAGCATCCTCACAAAAAGCCTCAAAACCTTCTTCCTACCTAATGCATGGATGTAACTTAAAACATCCAAGCAGGTTTTTTGCATCTCATTCCAAACACGTTATGCTTAGCTAATTTAGAATTCAATCTACCTAGTTCACACCACTTTATCACCAGATTTCTGATGTATCAAACCTACCCACCGCCCTCAACTAGAGCAGAGGTTTACAGCCTCTGATCTGTGGGTGTTGGAGAGAAGGAAAAGAATACAGAATCATCACAGAATCATGGATTGGTTTGTGCCGGAAGGGATCTTAAAGATCATTTAGTTCCAACCCCCCAAGATCCATGGTGTCACTTTCCAGGCCTTCATAAAACTAAGAAAACAGACCTCTGCTCTCTAGGCTCAAATCCACAGACAGGCTGTCTGCTTCTCCACTAGAAAATATTGCAGGAATCTGAAACCCAATAGCTGGAACAGCAATCACAGAATGTTATGGGCTGGAAGGGACCTCGAAATATCATCCAGTCCAACCCGACTGCCAGAGCAGAATCACCTTGAGCAGATCACACTGGAACACATCCAGGTGGGTCTTGAATATCTCCAGAGGAAGACCCCACAACACTCCTGGGCAGCCTGTTCCAGTGTTCTGTCACCCTCACAGTGAAAAAATTCTTCCTTGTGTTTCCATGGAACTACCTATGCCTCAACTTCCACCCACTGCCCCTTGTCCTGCCATTGGGCATCACTGAACAGAGCCTGGCTCCATCTTCCTGGCACTCAACTTTAGATAATTATAAACATTGACAAGGTCACCTCCTCTTCTCCAAGCTAAAGAGCCCCAGCTCCCTCAGTCTCTCCTCGTAAGATGTTCCACTCCCTCAGTCATCTTTGTGGCTCTGCACTGGGCTTTTTCAAGCAGTTCCCTGTCCTCCTTGAGCTGAGGGGCAATGCCATAGAAACGGGGCCTTCAGCTGGCAAGCGTTATTGCCAGGCACAGAGGAGGTGCTACACAACAACACCTGTGAAGAGTTGTCCTGCAGCTGGCTATCCGGCTATGGGTACAAGGCCACAGCACATTTCACACACCACTTCACACCCAGATGCTGCATTCTTCCCTGTGTGGTGTTTTTAAGCAAGCACCATGCAGCAGGGCTCTTGCCTTTAGTGGTTCTTTACACGGTAGTGAACCCACAGTGGACAACTGGTAGGTAACAGCAGCAGTCAAAAATCAATAAACAACAAAAATATCTGGGTGGGTTTTTTTCCATGTTACCTCTCCCTGCTGTGTGCTGGTCAGCTACTGCATGAAAAATGCTATCTGCCCTAGCAGGCAGCTCTTGTGCTCTTCTCATGTCTTAGCACAGGGCAGAGGGGACATTCCTCCTCTCAACTCTTTCTCACCAGCTAGCAGGCTTCCTGAGAAGCCACCAAGCCTGTTAATGCTTCTGGCAGCCAGGAGCCTCTTTGTGTTAGGTTTTGGTATGGTGCCTAACACAAGGAAGCCTGGATGACGGCTGGGATCTTGAGGCTAAGCCACCATACAAATAAATAATTGTAATGAAAAGCAATCATTGGCACTAGGAGGCTTGCCTGACGAGGTCTAGCAAGGGCGTCTGTCACTACCTTCCTCAGGAGAAAAAGTAGCTCCCTGACGGTCACACAGAAAATAACTCTCAGTCTCCACCCCTGGAAGATAAGGGGCTGTGACAGGGTAGCAGCTGGTGTCACAAGGTGTGCAACCAAAATGGAAAGGTGAGCTGAGTTCATTGATTGGTTTCTGCTGCAGGAAGCAGCATGAGTTGTGTGCTTTTGCCTCCTTCCTTCCCTCCTGTCTCTGGATCCAGAGCGCAGGGGAGGGGAGACTAGCCTTGGCTTCAGAACTGCCCTTAGGGCCCTTCCAAACACAAGGGAGAGCCAGAGAGATGTCTGGAAGGATGGAAAGGTGCAGCAGTGTTATTTACACTCAAACCAACACAGTCAATCTTAAAGGAAACCTGCCCCCTCCAAGTTATGGGCTTGTGCTAGAGAGAGGCAACAACTGCAAGATGCTACTGATAACTGGGAAANAAAAAAAAAAAAAAAAAAAAAGCAGCACAGAAACTCAGAGTCCTAATATCACATCTGGATCATGCTCTGGAAGCCTTCCCATCCCTTTCTCCCTCTTTTCTCATTCACATTGCTTTCAACACCAAGAAGGTTTCACAATTAGGCATGGGTTTTGGCTGTTGTGGGAAGCACATGGTTTCTGGGTGCCGCATTGCTGCTCTAGCTGAGCCTCCTCTGGGTTTGAGACAGCAGGTCTGTGTAAATTTTGGATCTCAGGAACCTGGGATAAGAGTCTTTTTCCATCAGGCTATGCACCTTCCCCTGAGCTTGGTCAAAGCAAGAGAGGGAAGGCTCCTGCATGTTTCTTCTTGTCAGCTCCCGTGTTTGGAAGTCTATGTTCACCTGGGAAAAGTAGCAGAAGAGAGTTTGGTACTGAGTAACCAGTTTGCTGTCTTCAAGTAGCACGTTTCATCTCAGCCATGGCTGTAAAGGCAACAACAGAACCAAGGTCCTACCCTCATTCATGCGCGAATAGCCCCCAAAACACCACAAACTTTAGTATTACAAATCTTGCCCCAGGTCTGGAAAAGCTGAACTGGATTTATAGTGATCTGAGCACTTCTGAAATCAAATTATTTTTATTCAGGCTCTTAAGCACGGGTTTATGCAGCACATAAGAAAACGATGACCCAGCCTAACATCTCTCATGTCCTCCACGGTCTCTCTAGTGCTTTTATTCCTCACCACACACCCAATATAAGGGTGAATGAACTTCTAGCTGGGTTTAAACTATTAGCATGCTCTTATTAAATGGTTTTCAAACTCCTCTCTTACAAAATAAATTGTTTGACTTTTCCCATAACAGCTTTGTGTTAGGGTTTCTGGAGCAGAGGCTTGACAAAATAAACCCTCCTCGTGTTATGGCTGCTGCTTGTTTGCAAAGCCAATAACGTGAGCTGTCCTGTTTTCTTTCCCTGGCAAAGCAGTCAGCAGTTTGTTAGGGTTTACTGTTTCAAAGTCGTTTGAAAAAGATGTTCTTTGTTGTTACTAACCCGACATCCAAACTTAAAGGAGCCTAGAAAGCAAAACTGTCTGCCTTAACTCAGATGACAGCAACATAGATTAGCTCTCTTTGTCACTTAAGGGACATTTCACATCCCGGCATGCCAAAATTACAACAGCAGGACAAAATTTTAGGAGAAAGCCATCTGACCTATGCTCACATTTTAAACATGGATTCAGCCCTGCAGTCCCAGTTGCGCATCTTCATGAAGGTGCTTACTGAGATGCTGGGGATTGAAGCCTGCCTCAAAAACACCCACACCCCATAGACTGGATCTGGGTGCTTCTCAGTGGGCTTGTAATACCCTTCCCAGATGAAAGGTGCCATAAAGAGACCCTTTTTAAGGGGATCTATCCTGATGAGCAGCTGTGCAATCTAACAGGAGGATCACTGTGGGAGGGCAAGCACAGTAAGCACCCTCCTGGTTGCTTTATGAATACAATAACACAACCCAGCATCACGACAGTCACATCAGCCTGTCACTGCTTGAAAGAGGACTTAACAATTCCAGGCTTTAGGTTGTGACTGCACTTTTTGTTCAGCTTTGAGTTGCTGCTTGCATCCTTTATGAGGTCTAATTGAGTTGGGAGTTAGTCAGCAGATAAACACTCCTCCCTGAAGAGTCAACAAGTTAGTCATTCGTGGGATGCTTCTATGCAAAATGTCCTGTGAGAACTCAGCCCCATAACCTGCTGGTGGATTGATAATAAATGAGAGGAGCAAGGTGAAATACTCCTCAGGAGCTCCAAGAGGTTAGGAAATGTAGGTTGTGGTTGCCAGTAAACTCACTGTCTGTGACTAATTTAGCATCGTCAAAGTAGTTGCCCTCAGCAGGGAACGATGAGTCACCATGAGCAGCGGCAGCTGTAGCAGGCAGGATGGCATTCCCATCCTCCTTATCCACTGCTCACCATTACTTCTGGGAGAGAGAGTTCCTGGACTCCCTGGCAGCCAGCAGGTCGCAGCCTGTGGGGATGGACCTGATGCCTATGCCACAGGGATGCCCTGCCTGGGGTGCTGGCATACTCACCTCTCGAGGGGCCTGCACATCGATGAACTCCTCAAAGATGCGCTGCGCCTTGGCTGCCAGCTTGGCTGCTGAGCGGGTCTTCTTGAAGTCCTCGCAGGCCAGCCAGAACTCCAGATTCTCCTCACTGAACTCTGTCTTCAGGAAAGCACGGAAAGCGGCCAGCCCATCTGCAAGAGAGATGTGGGGAGTCACAACAGGAGGAAGAAGGAGGCAAGAAGATGTTGGTCCATCCACCTCACCTACAAAATACCATCTGATTTTTCTCCCAAGGTCTGTCATCCCAGGACGCATCCATAACTCACACCATTGCATCAGCTGGACCACTATGAGCTGCCACAAAGCCAAATGTCACTTGCTGTTCCTCTGGAAAAGTGTTTCACCAGTTAACATATCAAAGGGTTTCATTGAGATCAACATACATGGTCCTTGAGAAGCTCTTCTTGAAACCACTTGGCTTCCACAACAGGGTCTGTCTGCCACTGGCTCTTGTACATGTTAATGCAACACGTTGTAACAGAATGGCAAAGCATATGGGGCTGGAAGGGACCTCGAATGCTCATCCAGTCCAACCCCCCTGCCAGAGCAGGACTGGAATGCATCCAGGTGGGTTTTGAGTACCTCCAGAGAGGGAGACTCCACAACGCTCCTAGGCAGCCTGTTCCAGTGTTCTGCCACCCTCACAGTGAAAAAAAATTCTTCCTCATATTTCCATAGAACTTTCTATTCCTCAGCTTCCACCCATTGCCCCTTGTCCTGTCACTGGGCATCAGCAGGCAGAGCCTGGCTCCAGCCTATTGGGACTGGCTCTTTACATATTTATAAGCATTGATGAGGTCACCTCTTAGTCTCCTCTTCTCCAAGCTAAAGAGCCCCAGCTCCCTCAGTCTCTCCTTGTAAAGAAGATGTTCCACTCCCTCTGTCATCTTGGTGGGTCTGAACTGGACTCTTTCAAGCAGTTCCCTGAGGTCCTTCTTGAACTGATGAGCCCAGAATAGGACACAATATTCCAGATGCAATCTCACCAGGGCAGAGTAGAGGGGGAGGAGAACCTCCCTCGACCTACTAACCACAGCTGTTCTAATACACCCCAGAATGGCATTGGCCTTCATGGTCACAAGAGCACACTGCTGGCTCACAGTCAACCTCCCATTCACATCCTGTCTGTCATTAAGAAAAACCTTAAATAAAGCACAGCATCTGTGGACTTGAGTCCTATGCTTTCTGTCACTTTGTTTTATTGCCTGGTGTTGTATTTTTAGTTCTCATTTAAACAGAGGAGGGATCTCAGAGAGTCTGTTACGGCTATGACAAAGGGGAGAAGGAAAGGACATATCCTAATTACTGCTTGTCTAGTTGGTGGTAAAAGTGTTCTTATCACTTGTTAATGCTTAGCAATTGTGACATTTCAGTAATGTAATCTGAGTCAGCCAGGGCAGATTAGAAGTATGGAAAGATTTATTAGGCAATCTGTGTCCTCTTTAACCCCTGCCTGGGCTTATTTTTGGACACAGCTATTGCTTTTTATTTCCTTTCCCTGAATGGTACCAGCAGAGTTGAAGTAGCCGAAGGTTTCACACATGCTCTTTCTCCTTCCTTTAGCCTTGGGATAAATTTGGTTCCTAATTCTATTTTATTTTATTTTTCATTCCAGTAACATGTTTCTAACTTTTTCTGGTCTTTTTCTGAAGGGCCTGAGTATTTGTAGCTCCTGAGGCAACACTGCCTACTTCTGAGCAAGGGTTTAAAAATATTTAGGGAATTTGGAATGTACTTAACAAGGTCAGAGTCCCTGAAAGAATGAGAGGAGCAAGTGCATGCATATTTAGCAGGTATGGACAGAAGCTGATGAAGGTTTGTAACACCCAAACTCCTGCAATGCTTGGGGCTCCACCTGCTCCCTTTTTGCTGTGTGAGGTCTTGGCAATGCTGCCTGTCCGTGGCAGGGAATGTGGGAGCTCAGACAGAGCTCAAGACGTGATGTCCGATGCTTGGTGTGGGTCATTCTCATATGTCCACAGCAAGGCCAGATACGCAAGGAACAGGGGCTTATCCATTGCAAACTCCCTTTTCTCCTTTCCTGCACCCAATAGGTGAGGAGAAACAGTGGTGTAACACTGCCCTTTTCTCTCTTGTGTGTCCTAATCTTATTCCTGCTTCTCCTGTTTCTGGTAATAACTCAGGACATGGAGATTTTGTTTAGTCCTAGGCCCTGAGCCTCGAGTTCTAAAGAATAGACCCAAATATTGAACAGCAACTAACAACCCTATTTCTGCCTGTATGTAAGCAGCAGGGATATCTGACTGTGCCGATTCTCCAAGGGAAAGTCAGAAGATATGTTAAAAGCAGACAGACTAAACTACAGGCTGAACCTCTCCGCTCGGTGCTTCTCAATGCTCCTTCATTACTGGGTTCTGCACTGAGTGCTCCACCAGCAGTCTGCCTTGCAAAGAGCACTGCAATCTGCAGCTGAACTGAGTATGTCCTGCCTCAGCCATGCTTGCTTCTGTCAGCCCCAGGAGGGTGAGAAATAGCTGTATCGTATCAACATGTCCTGCCGCTTCTTAATTAATGACCTTCTAGGAGATGATCAAGGGTCAGGCTACCATGGCGGGCAAAGTGAGGGCTCTTGTCCATGAGCACTGCAGAGCAATTAGTGCAAATTGTGGGTTCAGAGTTGAGGCAATAATGTGACTTTATCCCTGGAGAAGCCTGCACAGCAGAGAGTGCCAAGGGCATCTCCAGGAGCAGGCATCAGTATCATGCTGCCCATGGCTGCTTTGAGCCTCTCTTAAGAAGCTAAGTGTGGTGAATGAAGAGCTGTTTTAGGGCTGGTTCTCTCTCTGAAATCTAGGAGACAGAGAAAAGTTTCAGAAGCTGCCCCTCCCCTTAATGCCTATGAAATTCACAGGGCCTGTGTGGGAGCAAGTGAAGGACTTGAGAAAACAGCAGGGAGGCTTTGCAGGAGGAAAAGGAAAGGACACAACAGCAAGCTGACAGGTCTCAGAGAGAGGGAAGTACAAAAGGGGGAAAGCAGCAGTTCCCTGAGATGTATGTCATTTTGTATACCATCGTGTCTGACGTTAAACATTCCAGCACTCAAGCACATTGCTAGGACTATACAGCCTCTGCTGTGTGCCTCTGCAGAGGTCTCGCTCCCCTTTCTCTAGCCTGGTCTTTTCTGCACCTCATTTTTCCTCTACAGCAGCCCCAGAGCCCCAGCACTGACTGAGGACTGCTTGCAGAAGTAGCAGCTTTGCATGGCAAGTGGAATATCTGCAGAATATAATATCTGCTAGAAGAAGAGGATGTCATGGTTGATGAGGTGAGAAAGGCATTTGCTTCAGTCCTGCCCTGGAGAGCAGCTGCAGCAGGTCTCTCTTGAGACCAGGAGGTTTCCATATGCTCTGCCTCATGCTCTTACGTCAATCAGCTCCTTTTTACCTCAAAAGAAGTTTAGACAGCAAGAGAGATAAATAATGTCTGGCTATTCCTCACTTCTATGTATTGTTTTTGTGCCCTCCTCACAGGCTTTGAGGAGCTGGGAATGATGAAGCTGGACCTGAGAGGACCTTGCAGAGAAGGCCTTGCACACAGAAGAGGTCATCCTTGAGTTGAGGCTGCTTGGCTCTCCACAGATTTCATCTTTAGCCTTTGATTGCCTGCCAGGATTTACAGCTGTGCCTAGCAGACGGAGTTTAGAGATGGGAGCCCAGAGGACAGCACAAAAGTACATCACTGCCCACAGGTTTACCTTGAAATAATGACAAATCTGAATGAAGAGGCAGGAGGGCAGTTAAGATATGAGGGTTGGCCTGGAATTTGACCTGGATGTTGGCTTTAATGTCCTCCTGCACATCCCCTCGATGGCTCTCAAGGAAGCATTGCTCATGAAGGATCAGCATTTCCAAGTTCATCCCACCCAACTGGACAGCTTTCATGCTGGGGCGACCAGCACTGGCTTGCAGTGTAATATGAGCAGGAGAGCATCAGCTATTGAGTGAGTGTCCAGAAATATTCTGGAAGATGGTAGGAGCACCTGAGAAGTTCAGTTCCAAAAAAAAAAAAAAAGGAAAGAAAGAAAAAACCCACACAGAAATAGAGAGCAGGAATAGAAGTCTTCAGATGCAGCAGCAGCAGATCTCCTAAAGACATGGCTATCCAAGAAGACAGAGAGGTACCGGTACTGATGTGTGGCCCTTCAAGACAACTGTTCCACACTTATTCAGGAATCTGACCCAAGAGCAGTGAGATTTATCTGAAGCCAAAGCACTCCTCCAATAAGTACTGGTGGAGCAGATAGAGTGAAAGGAAAGAAATTAGGCTCTTCTACTGTCAAGAGTTTGAAAGAGGAGCAGAAGACATTTGCTCTTTACTTTTGCATCATAAATGTCAGCTTCAAAATGTTCTGTTCTCCATTCAAACAGATCAAGGGAATGCACAAGAGGATTGTCAGAAGGGATTGTGCCAGTATTTGTGCATTACCCCATGGCAAGATCTTGCAGTGCACCCTAGAGCTATGACTCTGCAGGTCACCTGAGGCAGGCAGATCAATGGCTATGTAAGGACAGGGAGCCACATGCTCCTGATGTCCTAATCAAATGTGGTTCTTCAGGCTATGGAGAGTGGGCACAACCTGGAACACAGGAAATTCCACCTCAACACGAGGAAAAATTTCTCTAGAGTGCAGGATCACTGGAGCAGACTGCCCAGAGAGTTTGTGGAGTCTCCTTCTCTAGCAACTTTCAAGACCTGTCTGGATGCGTTCCTGTGTGACCTGCCCTAGGTCATCCTGCTTTGGCAGGGGGATTGGATTCAATGGTCTCTGGAGGTCTCTTCCAATCCCTACCATTCTATGATTCTCTGGTTCTGTAAGTGGGTCCTTTCCAGCAAGAAGGATTAAACTGGCTAGCACAAAACACAACGGGCCTTAACTAAGGCAAGCTCCAGCAACATGGGGTAGAGTGGAGATTAGTGGCTTAAATCATTCAGGCAGACAGCATAATAACCAGGCATTAGCCACTGTCAGAGCAAAAAAGCAATCAACGATCATTTCTTCGATGCATGCATTTCACACCACTGGGGCAATCAGCACTTCATGTAGGCAATAAAGGTAGAGTCCTTATGGCTGGTAGATGGCTGGATGAGCTCTGTGAAGCGTGTTGAGTCCACAGTTGCAGGGACAAGGCCACAATGCTCTGCACAGCATTTGTACACGCTCTCACTGTTGCTTAGCACTACTTCATGAGTGTTAGCTGCCTGTCACCAGCACAATGCTAATGCTAATGCTGTTCTAGCTTAGAAAGAAATAGGAGTAGGCTGGGATATTCCTGTGCTGTGTAGGAAGAGGAGCAATGTGTAGACAACAGTAGGAGGAGGACAACAATAAAGTTTGGGCAGAAGAGCACAGAGATCACAAAACATGGGTGGAGGAGGGGAAACAACATTTATATATATATATCTATATATATATATATATGTATATATATCTCCTTGATAGAAAATTGGAAACTCAGCACAAAGGTTTGTTGCATTGGATGCTTTCTTGAAAAGTGACTAAGGGCTGAGGACAGACTGTCCTGCTGGATTCTGGACAAAAGACAAGCCATGTGCCCAGCCCCGCAAGGGATGCAGAATGAGACATGCCATTGCTTGTATTTCCCTCCAGCAGCCTGTCAAAAGAAATCTCCATCTGACTGACCAGCCTGTACCTCCTGGGCATGGGTACAGAGCAGGGATTGCTCCTCAGTTACTCTCATGCGTGCGCACACTTTGTGGACCACACTGAGCTCCACTTCCCTGAGAGTCATTGTTAATCCATGCTGGCACAAAATGGGAAAAGATGCCAAAATCTAGTGTGCTAAAACCACTGGTTTTTGCACCCTGAGTGCCCGAGGGAGCTTCCTACATATGATCAATCTCTTACACTCTCAGCTCCCTGCTGAAAGCAGGATCATACTCCTCTCTCCTGTTGCTCGTCCCTTTCAGAAGCTACGGCCCAAGGGAACACTGCGACTCTGTGCTTGTATCTCTGGCAGTGAGCTCAGACAAGGCTGCTGCTGGAAAAAGGGGACTGACTGGTTGACCCTGTGGTTTCAAGCTGACTTGCTTCACCCATTAGCAAAAACAAGTAGGGTATTGCCTTGACCTATTCACTTGAGGCTGTCAATGAAAGAGAGCTGAGATGCATCCTACCAGTTAGCACCAGTTTCTCTACAAGGACTAGGCTGAGGGATGCTGAACTCCTAATGCCAGTGCAAAAGGAAGGTGGAGGTGCAGCAGAAAGCAGCTCTCTGCTTTCCTACACACAGACTTTTGCTAATGGCAATGCAAATTATTCTTTAAATGACCAGGGAATTAATTCAAATGAGGCCACTCTATACAGGAGTGTGGCCCAGCCTGAGAATCTCTGGAAACATGCAATTGCTTCAAAACCCAGAGGCTTTCAACCCTCCTCTCAAGACGCTCTCAGACAGCAGACACATCAGGATCAAACACTGCCTACAGAGGTCGTTCATTAAAACAATCAGGGGAGAGGCAAGGGCAGACTCCACAGGGCCAGCACACTTCAAAGTGTATTGGACAAAAATGAGCATAATGACACTCTCCATAAAGCCTGTACAATGCTTGATACCTGCTCAGGTCACTGCCATATGGAGACTCATAAAAATAGGAAGCAGAAGAGTGCAAGTTGTTTGCCTTTCCCATAAAGAGTACTGCAGCTCTGTGTGTGCCAGGGCAGTTTGCTCAGCACAGCAGTGTGTCTTTCAGGGAGCTCTGATCCACTTGCTTGCTCCTTTGAGCTGTTTTCACAGAATCGCAGAAACATTCAGGTTGGAAAAGCCCCTCAGGATCACCAAGTCCAACCGACATCCCTACTCTACAAGGTGCACTCTAAACCATATCCCTAGGCACCACATCCAAATGAGTTTTAAACACATCCAGAGTCAGTGACTCAACCACCTCCCTGGGCAGTCGATTTCCAAAGCCTGGGCAAAACCAATACCTGGTTTTGCACCTGTCCAACCCCTTGCAATACTACACCCACATCTGGAAGCTGCCCAAAACCGCCATAACCTCTGAGTGCAGCAGAAAGCACCACTCGGGCCTCTGCAATTGGCATCGCAGTCTCCTCCTAAAACAGACGAACTGTCCGTCTAGGGAGTAAAGAGTCTGTGACAGGTGTTTCAAGCAGATGTGCTCTACCTGCTGATGCTGTGAACCCCAGGGGGAATTCTTCCTGGGCCCAGCTGATGCTTAGCCCATGCCCCCAAGCATGAATTCTTATTTTCCCTGGCTAATGCTGTTCACCTGAGCAGTCACACAGGGCAATTAGACTGAGAGTGTTCTGTCCTCTTGGCACTATAAGTAGCATATTACCTGGCAGCTTCACTGCAGACAGATGCAGGCCAGGTACTGCTTTTATTACTCTCCAATTTTGTCCAGATAAGGCACAAGACTCCCTTTACCTGTCTCTCATCAGCACATCTCTAACAGCAAAGGCATAACTCTTTCATTCTGCTTTCACAGCCAACATTTGGCAGTCCTTCTGTGCTTTGGACACAGGTATACATCAGCAAAACCACAGCATAATTCCTTTTATGGCTGCACACTCTTCTATCCTTCAAACCAGTGGAACTAAAATAACACTTTGTTTCAACAGAGCTTTGGGGCATTTGCATCATCCTAACGCTTGGCTGCCAGGCTAGCAATTCCAGAAACTTCAGGTGCAGAGCAGTTGTAATATATTCCTTTAGAAAGCAATTTATTAAACAACAAATTTACTTTTTTTTCCCCCCACCAATCGCCAGGCAATGTCACTGTGACTGGTGATTAAAAAAAAAAAAAAAAAAAAAAGATTAATTTAAATTTTAAAGATCACCTTCTGTTGCTATTAGGAACTGAATATTTTTCATTAGGTGCCAGGCAGTTATCAGAATTACTTTCCATTCTAGAGACAGGGGTGGGGGGGAGGAAAAAAATCCTGATAATTTATTTATCACTCTGTAAGGCTAATTTATTAATAAAAACAGACACTCTTGTGGAGGCTGTTGGATGAAATAATTGAACTAAGGTTTGATTTAGCATTCGCAGCAGTCAGCTGAAGAGGGGACAGTCTGTGTAATGTCAGTGCGGAGATGAGCAAAAATTCACTGCCTTTTGTAACCAGAGTACTTTTGCTGCAGTCTGCATCTAATAAGGGAAATTTCAGCTTTTAAACTGATGAAGGAAGAGCAAGGGCTCAAGTACAGAGCTGTAACACTGATGTGAAGATGTGAATATCCTGTCCTACCTCCTCCCCTCCCCCCCCGAGGCATTTCATAGTCTCTTTGGTGTGTTTTCCCTTCTTGTTTTGAATTTGCACAAAAGAAATCTTCTCTCTTAGCCATACCCATCTACACTATAGATTTTTTTTTTCCCCTACTGGTTGCAAGAGCAATGATCTCAACAAGATACTGCTGCTAAAATTATATATTGCTTTTTCTGCCTTGGACAGCCAGCTTGTTTAAAGTTGTCACTTAATTCCATGCCAAAACTGTTGTCATCTCAGTAGAAATCCAGCAAAAGTACACTTTATTTAATGTAATAGTTTAATTCTAGTCTTATATTTTAAAAAATACAAGTGCTGGAAAGCCTGATTCTCTAAGAAAGCCAGACAGTACCTTACTGCAATGAAATAGTTCACCACCCACATTGACTTTTCCACAGCCCTGACTCGCTCTTGGTTTATTCTCCAACAGAAACACATTAATGAACCTATACTGTGAACTTGGCTGCCTTGTTTATAATTTCTCAGCATGGAAATGTTGGTGAGGCAGAAGGATGCCTTCTGAACAGGCGTGATACGATTGATCTATTGAAGGGAGTGAGGTGCGACAATTAGATGTTTGCAGAAGGTGGCTGGATGTGAAATTTCCAGGTTTGCTTTGGTAACTGTAAATTAGATTCTGCTACAGGCTACCACGCATGATTTCTCTGCTACAGAGCAAGTTGTCCAAGGTTACTGAACCATGCACACTGTTGTGTTGTAGCATTCCCAGCAAAAGCTATGCTTTGGCACAGCATAGCTGCACAGAAGAGCAGCTGGAGGGAGAAGTCAATGCTGTGGATCTCAGGGGGCTTCAGTGAGCTGAGAACCTGCCATTTGCTTATGCAGGAAGAATGGACCCAGGGGCACATGTTGAAGGACGGTACACATTGTTACGGTTTTGGGCTCCTGGTTCTGTGGCATGCCCAGGAGCTGGAGAATGGTAGGTATTGGGGTGATGATTTTGGCAGGAGCAAAGCCAGGAAGGGAATCCACAGAAACTCACTCTCTTGCCTTACAACCATAGGACAAGCCTAATGAATAGCAAGCAGTTACCCAAAGGACAATTCCTGTGCACTCCAATGCAGACTTTGCCTTAGTTACAACCAATATTAAGGGANCACATTTATGGGACAGAAGGACATCAAAAGAATCTGCCCATCTCGTGGCTTCTTCAGTTGACAGTCTCCTGGAATGAAAGGAAGAGGCAAGTTACAGGCAACCTATGGCTGCTGATCCCCTCTGAGGCTGTTTGACAAGGACACCAAGGGAGGCTGGAATTCCTCTCACTTAACTTTGGAGGTCTGCAATGTAGAAGTCTCCCTTTGAGTAAGTCACCCTGGGCTCCCTTTAGAATCAGTGAGGGAAGGGACCAAGGAACTTGCAGGAAGTTGACTCTTCATCTCAAATCCCCAGGTAGGCGAGGAAAATGGGACAGATGAATCACATCTGAAAAGGGACCAATTTTTCCTCATTGTCTCTAAGCAGGAGCCCAGGGAACAAGTTCAAACGCAGACATTTACATTGCAAAAGCCAAAAGTCAAGCGAAATGAAACCCACCTCTGCAGAAGTGTTTATTTCTCTTTCCTGGCTTTCAGGGGAAGGTTAAAGTCTTAGCTCAGACGTAAGCAGTGTGATTTGTGATCAGACGAATCCCATCCTGCTCATCTCAAATCAGGACTCTGAAGCATCTACCTTAAGTGCTGTGCAAACTAACCCAGGACTTTTTGGTCGTGTCCAATAGCAAGGCTTAGCTGAAGAGGACTGTGAACTGAAACTGCTAGTCACCTCTTGTACTGAGTCAACTGCTCAGATTTTTATCTACAATGACAGAGAGGTGAATTATGCCCTGAGACATGTGCTGACATGTCCCACATACAGCAGTGGGGACCACACACATGTTCTGGCTCACGGGAAGAACTCATATCAACCATCCCAGTATCTTCTGAGGCTGTTCTTGTTGGACCAATACTGTTTTGGTTTCCTCCTTCCCTGTGGCTGGAAGAATTGGTCAAAGTTTATACAAAGGACAATAAAAGGAAGACAATACTAGAATGGAGTGGTGGGGCAGGGAAGGAAAGGACAGCAATGGGATTGGGGTGGGATGCTGCAGCTATACTCACTTCAAAGCCCGGTTGGGCTTGTCCGGAAGAATAGCTGTGAAATCATTATATGAGTCTGATTTGTGAGACAGGCAGCCCAGGCGAGTCCTCATCCCTCTGTTCCTGTGGCAGATGTGAAGGGAGCAGGGGTGTGAGCAAGGGAAGACCAAAGAAGATGCTGATTATAAGTCTAGCCAGAGTGGCAAAGAGAAAAAAAAACACACCACAACCAAGACCAAAAGAACCTCAGTGGCTCCGTGCCTTGTCAGACCTGAGCCCTTGGTCCCCTCATCTGTGGAAGGGACCCTGAAACGTCTCCAGGAAGATGTCAAGCAGATTCTAAGGACAGAGCAGCTGAAGGTTCACCCACACCAGCTGCTCTGACTGGCAAAAAGACTGTTAAAGGTTGTGCTTTTGGATGGTTTCTTGGAAAGACCTGCTCTCATCAGGTGTGGGAGGACAGCAAAGGGCAGCAATAGCAGCATTCAGTCACCATGATTCACCAGCACCAGAAACAGTAGAAATACCTGGTCTTGAGGGCAGGATGGGGCTGGAGGGAGAAGAAGGGTGTAACGCACTTGCAAAGTGAGCCTGTGCTGCAGAGCCATAAGACCCTGTCCAGGACTGATCTCACACAGCTTCTTCAGATCAGGGTTACATAAGCAGGCTAAAAGTGCCTCTTTCCTGACAAGCTTACCCAGGCAGAAAATGGCTTTATTGCTTTTTTTCCTCCAAATTTCAAACCAGCTTCAGAGCCTTTGCTCCTCTGCCAGCCCCTCACGTCCTTGCCAGCCCCTTCCCAGGACAGCTGGCGCAGCAGCAGCGTCCTCCATTACATAACCCTGGGATGGGGAGGGATACAAAGGGAGAGGGATGCACAACACACATGAGCACCATTCAGGACAGGTGCCATCTCCTCCCGAAAACACACAGGCACTGGGGAATGGTTTTACATCATCTCTAGAAGGGCAAACCCTGTGATTTGCCTCTCCAGCCCAAGGGTATCTCTTCTACTAAATTCCCTGGACACCGTACGAGGCCATTCTCTCTTCCAGACCATGGGAGGAGGTTTTAGCAACCAAGTCTCCACTTGTCAGCTGTTGGACCCACCTCCAAGCTAGAGGAAGCCATTCTCCAAGTTCTGCTGTCAAACAGATGTCAAATACTTTCTGTGACTGCAGAGGGAAGTACAGTATTTTTTTTTCCCTTCCATATGCAATCTTGCAAAATACTTCAGCACCAGCAACCGAGCCAATCTGTAGCACACCCGTCTCCTCCTTCTCCTCCTGCCCTTCAGAGAATTTCTATTATTGTACATTTTAATGTAATCTTAAAGCAAATTAAATGTTAATTAAATGCAACGAGTGTCTCCCCGGCACAGCACGGGCATCTAGCAGCATCTAGATGGCACAAAAACCTTGGAGATCTTCAATCACAGGAACAGTTGCAGAGCCTCAAACTGTGGCCCCGTGGCTGGTGGTCTCAGGATGCAATGCTACATAAAACTCAAACATCACCACAGAAATGCTTCATGCAAAGAATCATGTTCTTGGCTGGGCATGCCGGACCTACTGTGCTCAAATGGATGCTGAGTCCATTATAGGAGCTTTCTGGTATCTTTTCTGATGCCTCCTACCATCAACCTTTATCTTCCCTGAACTGTTTGTTCTAGCAAGCTCACGAATTTCTCAGCAAGAGGTGTGACATGCATTACCGCAATGCTGCTCAGATTTCTCTGATGCCTGAGATCAAGGGACTGCAGCAGAAAATCAGAGCATACAGGGGACAGGGATGCTGCACTGCGAGCAAAGAGCTTGTCTCTCATGGAACACTGATCTCTGGGTCAGGACTTCCAAGACAGGACACGGGAGAAAGAGAGGGAAAGAAATTGGGTCTGCAGGATGTGGAGAGGAGAGGGAAGGGCAGGAGGGAAGAGGGGTCACTGTAGCAAGTTGAAAGGCTTGCTGGACGAGGTAGACAGCAACAGGATGGGCAGGGGTAAGAGACGCATCATGTCTTTTCAGTTACCTCCATGGGATCAGTAAGGCAGCCATTCAGGCATCCAGTTACAGTTAACCCTTTAACTGGCTGGCTTGGACAGCAGTCGGGGCTGTTTGCAGGGAGGATTTACTGTTTCACGTCCTGGCATTTAAGAATGTGCCAAAGAATCCTCTGCATGAAAAAGGAGGGCCCGTTGTTCTCAACCCATTTGATCCTTTGACCCTTAGTGTAGAAGGTCAGTTTTTCAAAGGAAGACGTTCAGAGTTGAGGGATGATCACAGAAGAGAGACAGCATTTCCTTCTAAGACCAGGACCGCAGGTTAAGTCCAGCTTGAGCTCTAAAGTGTTTTGAGTTTGGTGTCACAGCTCACCACGGAGTGGCAGGAGTTGGCATTATCGTACTCATCATTCAACACCTCTGAAGGTCTCTCCTCAACAGGCAGAGCTCCAGGCTGACCTCGCTAAGATGGCCAAACTACCTCTTGTCCCTGTCCCTCCAGGTCATGGCTGATGTTACTGGCCAGGCATCATGGAAAAGCTGGCACTGCAAATAGAATAACAGGAGGACTTCACGCGTCTGCAGATGTTGGTCCTATCAGCATTACAGGCTCAAGCACTCACACAAAAATAACTCTAAGAAAGCATCTCCTCTGCGAGGTGGTGGGAGCCTGTGAGAAACCACCAAGGAGATGCATGGTTTGCAAAGGGGAGGGAAAGAGGGAGGGAAAAAAAAAGGGATGGCCAGGTCCTCAGGAACTTGGCACATAGGCAGCTGGCTGAAAAAATCTCACTTCAGTGTGAGGGTGAGGTCCACCAGCCAGGAGACTGATGGGGCAGGTGGTAGGACAGTACAATGAGCAAAGGGCAATGGTTCCTTATTTGCCAGGACAGGGCCAAGCTCCAGGTAACCTCCATGTTCTCTTGTCCAGAGGGAGCAACTACCTCCTGAGAAGGAGATAAAGGAGCTGATGAGAGCAGAGACTGTGGGCAAAGGAGCCAGGACCCTGATCTGTTGGGGCCTGGGGAGATCCCAGAGCTTGGGCTGCCCAGCACAACATCCCTTTTAAAACTTGATTACATTAAAAACGGACAAAGCCTCTTCCAGTCTAAATTAATGGGACTGGGATTGTGCTCTATGCCAGTGAGTGCATTGCCTTAATCCCTACCCTGACCGTCTGCTTCAATGTGCTTTAACTGAAATCAATCCTCATAATTCCTTAAGCCCCTTTAAATTTCCTCATTAACAGCCTCACCCCCATGTGGAGCCACGCTACAGGATTTCCTAGGGTCCACCAGTCCCTACTCCTCTTTTCCGCTGCTGCTCCAAAGTGACAGCTGGAAGCAGACCCGGGTGCCCTCTTATCTCACAGCCTCCCCTAGCAGCCTGCTTTTTGGGGGTACTGTTATGAAACATCCTTCTGCTTGCCCCAGCTCCCACCCGCTCACCAGCCCCCACAGTGGCAACCTGCACAGCTGAGCAGCACCCAACTTCCCTCTGCTCCTAAAGTCTGTCTGACTACATGGATGCCAAGACCTACATTTCCCGTGAAGGCAATTCCACTGCTAGGCTGACATCCCCACTGAAATTTCCTCCGATTGCAAGTAAATCCAATCAGGTATGACTTTAGAAATACAATCTGTGGTGTCTGGTAAAGGCATCCCAGTAGTGTTCCATGGTGAGTTTTTTGCCTCCCACTCCATCATTCCTTCTACTTCCCCCTCCTGTGAAAGGACCCCCAGTCAAGAAGAATTGCCAGTCTCAACATGGATGTGTTTGGGGGGGGTCTCCTTGGGATACAGAAAGGAGGGGGTTGTGATCATGGCATTCAAGTTAACAAGCCACCCCAGGAGATCACCTGAGCAAAGATAAAGAGGCCATCCCACCGCGGGGGGGGGGGGGGANGGGGGGGGGGGGAATTAAATTGGCAGCACGAAGGTTAAGAAAACAAACCAACCTCACAAAACCACGAAACAACACAAACGAGGAGATCTCTTCAAGAGATTAAGACCATTCATTCACATGCAGAGAAAGCCATTAAAAAACTGAACGGAGAAGCACTGCAGACAGACAGACACAGAGAAAAAGATACTCACTGCCTTTGACCTGTCCTCTCTGCCGGTGCCTCTGAGCCGACAGCGTGGTCAGAGAGGCTCTAGGGAGAAAGCAGAGCGGTCTTCTTCAGTGACAACCCCCTGCACGGGATGAAAGTCACACTTGGACACCCCTCCCCTCCCCACCTCTCTCCGGGCAGCAGCAGAGCAGCCCGCAGCAGCTCTCTCACATCCACCAAAACCCTAGGGCAGGCTCAACCCAGCAGGCTGGGGCTCAGCTACGCAACCACCGCTCATCAGTGGCACTGCCAAGGAGCCCGGCAGAGCAGCACGTTCCTCTTCACCCACCTGGCAGCAGGAGCTCAGCTTGTCCCTCCTTGGAGATGGGGGACCGTTCCGCACGGGCGGTGGATGCCAAAGGCTGGCAGGGAGCATCTGGGGGCGGGGAAGGGGGGATGCCTGCGAAAGCGCTCACTGTTGTCACCCTCGGTATGTTAGAATAAAGCAGCCGCCTGCATCGCTTTAGTCGGCTCCTCTGAGGGTTTAGGGAAGGTCGATCCCCTCAGAGCACTGTCGATCAGGAGTTGCCACAGACAGAAGGGGATGGGAGAGCTCTAATTAAAGAGTCCAAATGTTCATGAGGACTAAATAACATCATGAACAAGTAAAGGAGCACCTTATTGCAGGGCATGGGATGGCAGAAGGGAAAAAAAAAATCTGCCTGTCAAGTCAGTGATGTGACCAACCCTTCACACGCAGAAGGAAAAAACATCCACCTGGCAAGTCAGTGATGTGACCAACCCTTCACACCCATCTCTCTTTCCCTCACCTGAGGCATGCAGTCCTGTTTGGTCCCTGCACGCTCCCCTTGGGGCACTCACCCCAGGGTACAGGCTCCCATTCCCTTTTCTGTCCTGTATGCACACTTCCATCCTCCACACATTGTATATAGGTTGTTCAGTGCACCCCAGTGACTCTAAAAATCAACGTAACCCCTGGCACCGATGTGGTGGGGCTGCAGCTCAGCCCAGCCATCGGTGACATCTGGATGTCACACAGGCACTGCCATGGGTCACTGACTCACTAAGGAGGGCTCTCCACTGCTCTTTTCACCCTGACAAAGCTGATTGACTGAAATTTAAAATATATTCTAATAATAATTACAAAGTCTTTGTCCTTTTCCTGGAAATTTATAGTCACCTGCCCCCCTTCTGCTAAAACACTGCTGTGCCTGACATCCTGGTGCTACTAGCAGGAAATATGTCTTGAGATAATGTGCTATCACCAGGTAACATCCCTGGAGAGAGACAGAGTCCATCCTGCAAAGCCACCAGGATTAGCAACACTGCAGCAATGATCCCAGCTCTCCATCATCTTGGATCCCCTCCTTCACAACTCTGTGTGGCAAGGAAATATTTGCCTTGTTCTCACCCTCCCATTGCAAAGCCCAGGTCATGCAAACTCAGATTAATCGTGTCTCTAGTTATCAGAAGACAAGCATTGGAAAAAAAAAAAAAAAACGCCACAGTTGATACAATCTCCTCTCAGCCAAGGTCAAAGGTTGAGGTTCATCTCATGCCTCTGGTACAACAGAATGGTTTATTCACATTGAATAAGAGTCAGCTTCAGCCCTTGCCCCAAACCCAAGCCAAATTTAATTCAACATCACCAAGAGTTTAACTTCAAACATGTCATTTTTTGTTTTAATGCACTTCCACACATTCAGGTTCTCTCTGGGCAAGCACAGGATGTCACAAGTGACACTGTTTTCATAGTCCTTCCAAGATCTCTCGGATCTCATTTACACCCACAGATATTACAGGGTGGGGGAGGTCAACAAAATGTTCAACCAGCAACACTCTAGATCATTCTGGTCCATCATTCAGGTAACTGGACTTTACTGCAGCCTCAACAAGATCAACAGCTCTGATCTGCTAATGCTGGATGAGATAGATCAGAGGACCTAGCAAGCACTCCTGCCTCTCCACCTTTTACACCATCTCATAGACAGAGACCCCAGTCCCTTTTTCTCCAGTACATCACTACACTCTTCCAGGATCTCACTGAGCAACTCACAAATAACTCTGAAGATCAACAGGTTTTTACATCTAGTTTCCTAGGCTAGGTCAATAGAGAACAAAAACAAGTGAACTGTGTTGACACAGGCACTATAGGAAATGTAATTAAATTGGAGATAAAGAGAATTATATTTTCACAAGGTAATATTTTAGAAAGCTTCTGTGCAGTAGGTTTAGAGCAAATTCCTTCTAAAATAGCCCTCCTGCTTCTGACTATGATGTAGCTTCTATTTAAAAGCTTTTAATAAAATAACTCATTTTGATATTACGATTGAATCCCATCCAAAAATTTAAATCTCTTCAAGAAGTACTCTAAAGCCATTTCCTCATGACCTGCTAACAGTAAACACACAAGCAGTGAACACGTGCAGCATTGCAAGTATTGGCTGTACCTGAACAGGGTGCAAGGGAACTTTCCAGCCTGTTCCCAGGATGTTAACCATCTCTTCTACATCTTCAGGATGTTCTTCACCCTCCCTGTCACCTTAACTGCCTCCCTATCTATTCTGTGTGTTTTGTCCATTGACCATCATTCAAAGAGGTTTTTTATAGAATCATAGAACGGTAAGGTTGGAGGGGACCTCAAAGATCATCTAGGTCCAACCCCCTGCCATAGGCAGAGACACCTCCCACTAGTCCAGATCACTCAAGACCTCCTCCAACCTGGCCTTGAACACCTCCAGGGAGGGAGCAGCCAAAAACCTCCCTGAGCAACCTGTGCCCGTGTCTGACCACCCTCACTGCAAAGAACTTCCTCCTGACATCCAGTTTAAATCTTCCCTCTGCCAGTATAAATCCATTGCCCCTTGTCCTGTAACTGCATGACCTTGTAAATAGTCCCTCCCCAGCCTTCCTGTAGGCCCCCTTCAGATACTGGAAGGCTACTACAAGGTCTCCTGGAAGCCTTCTCCGGGTTGAAGAGCCCCAACTCTCTCAGCCTGTCCTCATAGGAGAGCTGCTGCAACCCTCTGATCATCTCCGTGGCCTCCTCTGGACCCGCTCCAACGCTTCCATGTCCTTCCTGTGCTGGGGGCTCCAGAACTGGACACAGTACTCTAGATGGGGTCTGACGAGAGCAGAGTAAAGGGGAAGAATCACCTCCCTTGCCCTGCTGGCAAAACTTTCTCCTGGACCAAGTTTCACTGGGTCCCAGTTTCTCCCATCACAGAACCATGGAACTGTTGTGGTTGGAAGAGACCTTGGAGATCATCAATTCCAACCACTCACCTAGAGCATGCAATCCCACCGCTACTGCTAAGCTGCTACCACCAACCATGTTGCTAAGCACCACATCTACACATCTTTTAAATACCTCTAGGAATGGTGGTTCCACCACCACTACCCTGGGCATCCTGTTCAAGTGCTTGTTAATCCTTTCTGCAAAGGAATTTTTCCTAATACCCAACCTGAACCTCATGTCACTTGGTGCATGTAGGAAGAGATCAACCAATCCAGTTGTTGGTAAAATTTTTGTTCCTTCCAGTACATGGCTGCCCTCACATACCCATCTGGACCAGGAAGGCATCTCTGTGTGACTTTTGCCTCTCCAGTTACAGGGCTGTTCTTCAAGGGCTGGCAGTCGACCACCCTTCTCAGTTTGGTGCCTGAAGATCAGAAGGTGCTTACACTGCCTAGCTCATTTGCTTGGCTGGCATCTCCAATGGGTTTGCCTTAAATAAACTCCTTCACCTTGACATTTAAGCAGACTTCTCCCTAGCTTCTCACTCTTGCTCTTTTTCCTCAGGGGTCTGCTGCTGCTCTGGGATTCTGTTATTTCATGCTTAACGAGCCATCAGGCTGAGCCTGCTGCTGTCGCTTCCACTTCTCATTTCTGACTTCATGGCCTTGTCATATTTACAATGATCCCTGCCACAAAGACTTTGAACTTCTCTGGGGTTGTGTTTGCTCTTCATAACTTTTTCTGGGTCTGTGCCAGCACTTCTCTTTTCTAACACTGAGCTGCAAGGAGCTTGTTCGAGGGCATGCTTCACAACTTAATATTCCCAAAAGCTTTTCCCTAGCACCAATAAAGTGCTTCTTCAGGCTGCTGTGATATTTGGCAACTACATCTCCACAGGTGAAGAAATTTTTTTGGTAAGCTTTTATGAGGTTCTGTTGCTCTGTGATGCCTCTGGAAGATGTTCAGTGATGCAGGCTCTGTGATTGCAAACTGTCAATTAGATGAGGCCACATCAGTCACTGCTTTGGGAGTTCAGGTGACCTTCATGCTGTATGGCTCAACCACAAACCTGTAGCCATGGTCCACTTCTGCTGTAACCCCAGGGGGCTTTGGGGTTTTGCTGCAGGAGTGGAAGGAACAACCACACTTGATGTGGAATGACAATCCTAGCAAATCTCTCATGATACAAAGTCTGATTTGATTTTCTCCAACACATGGTCATTCAAAACTTACCCAGAATCCAGACTGGCACCTATAGGAGCCCAAACTTAAAGTAATTCAAATTAGTAATTCATTTATCTCGAGACCTTCCCATTCTCCACCACCATTTGCAGTTACAGTTGAAAGAAAAATTGTTAGCAACTCACATCAGACTTGCAATGCTTTGCTCACTGTGCCACTCTGCTTGCCTTCCTATTTGGTAGTCCAGGGGACTACTCGTGGTCCAGCATGAGGTGGCTATCTTGGCAAGAAGCAATGATGACTGATGTGGATAGCTTTCTAAACTTTAAAATAAGACTTGTCTTAATTGTGGATAAAACCATGAGAACAGATTCTCTTTCTACAAAGGAGCTTCAGTTACATCAGGAAATATCCAGAGCTGCAGCTCAGAATGTTTTTAAGGGGTTAATTTTTTTATTAATCTTAAACCTCAAATATTCTCCCCATCAGGCCAGGCAGGCAGGAAATCCTGAAAGGTGAAGCAAGGAGACCTTGAGTTTCAGGGGCAGGTAAGAAAACCAAGATACTGATATACTTGGGGGGGTCAGGGAGGGGTGGATGATAAAAGAAGCCACCTCACATGTACAAACGAGGCAGGGCAGGAGAAAGAAGACACCCACTGAGTCGAACTTCCCTTGAAAATAAAAGTCTATGTTTAAAAATAAAAATTAGTTACATAAAGCATGATCCACAGTTCTGTCTCCATTTCAGTTCGAGAGCATGGCAACTATTTAAATTCTCCTGTGTCAATGACAAAAGCATCTCCTGGACATATTTGTGGCTCTGGGGCACTGCAATTGCTGCAGCAGAACAGATGCCTCCACTGTGAGATGGCTCCCGGCCTCAGCCTGCACACGCTCCCAACTCCCTCCCCAGTTCCTCCAGGCAGGTAGGACACAAAACCAACAGCTAAGCAGTGCGGGAGGCTCTGGGCTGAGGGGCAGGAATCAAAGGGAAGACTTTCCCTTTTGAAACACTTTGTTACAATTTAATAATTGTTCTCTGAGGAAACATGCTCCCATGCCCAGGAGCAGCTCCACGTAAAGCAGCGCGTCAGCGCCTCTGTGTTGGAGAGGATGCTGTTAGCGTGGAGCAGGCAGGCAGAAAGGATTGGACTTGACACAGTGCTGCTCTGTGCAGCCTTGGAGTCCTCCCAGTTTTCAGCATCGCTGCTGCTGCCAATATGGCAGCGTCTGCAAGGCAGTTGGTATGTGTAGCTAGGAAGCTGAGGCAGATCTGCCCCAACAGGCAGAGCTCCACCAGGATCCCCTACCACAGATGCTTCATCCCTCGTACATTTTGGTTGAGATCTGAGTATTGACCCGGGCCAGGGAGTGAGGCTTGCTGACCAATGCAGTTCATGTTTTTGCTGAGAGAGATCAGTCAAGGTGCTTGCAGGCAGCCTGCATTTTGCAAACTGAAAGCTGCAAACTAGCAATTTATTGAATGTTACAAACCAGGCCCGAGATCTCAGGGGTGCAGCCAGAAATCCATTTATGATGGACAAGGTCTATGCTTCTTTGCTCTTATCACTGCTATTTCAAAGGCGTGGGCTTACAGGGCATCCAGGTCCCACAGCAGGGATTTACTGGGGCTATTAACCTCTACACAGACATACGATGTGGCATCAGGAGGCCATTCCCACTGCAGCAAAACACCTGAGCACATGCTTAACTTTAAACATGTGAGCAGTTGTGGGAGCATTTGTAAGATGAAGCAGAGTGTTAACCACATGGGTGAGCTGGGATTTCTCTTTCTTCTCTGGAGGCTGCTGCTCCAGTCTTAATTAAAACATAAATGGAGTGAGTTAGATGGGCTCATCTTCTATCTCCACCAGACGGTGGTTCTTTCATAAAAATGTCTGCTGCATCCAGCACCAATCCCTCCTTGAAAGACTGGCCTGCAATCATCACCTCTGTCCTGCCAGCCTGGGTAGAGATATTCCCCAAGCTCTGCCAATGTCTGCCCTAGGCAAACCTGAAGGGCGGGGCAACATCTCCAGAGCTGTGTGGAAGGACTGCAGGGCGGGCAAGAGGCCAGGCTTGTCCTGCCAGTGTAGACAGTGCCACTTCAGGGGTGCCTGGGGCTGCAAGAACAAAGGCAGCACAACAGAGCACAGAAAGCACTGCTGCGCTATGGGTAAGCTCCACAGATGGAGGAATGCAACTGCATTCCTCTGGGACTGGGTGCAGAGATAGCCAGAGAGAGAGATGCTATTACAACAGGTCCCTGGCATTTCTTAGCTGTGCCAAATTAGCGGTTTATTCCCCACCACCACCCATCAAACAGGAAAGAGATGGCCCTTGTCACTGCAGGGGTCTCCATAAGTGACAGCAGTCCCGCAGTCAGGGCTGCAGGAAAACGATCCCCCCTGGGCTGGCCCCCTGTTCTTCCCCCAAAGGCTAAGCCTGCTCCTGTCATCTGCAAGTTTCCACCACAGTCCCTGCCCAGTGCAGTTCTGTCGCCTCCAACACTTCCTCCTTTCGCTCCAATTAGTCCTATTTTTAACTAGCTCACCCCCAGCATTCAGCCTGGGTATTTGTGACAGTGTCACAGACACCCAAATATTCCAAGGAACTGCAAGCCACCCTTTTAAAATGACAACGAGAGTAAAAGGGTGGGGAAACGAGAGTAAGGATCTGAGAGTTGCAGGCACCAGCACGGACTCATTCTTTCTCCAAGCATCAAAGGCCCACTGCTAATCCCATTGAAACGGAGATCACACCAGAACCAGTCCAGCTCCTCTATCAGCCCTGCCAGGGCTGGGTTGGGCTTAACACAAGACATATGCTGCTCTCCTTCCCTGCCTGCTAATTAGAAACGGTGTCTGTGTCCCTCTGACCATTCAAAACACACCACAGGAAGATTAATGCCATGAGATCTGAGCAGCAATTTCCCCACCTGCTTTGCCCGCAGAACCATCCTTCCCCCCAAACGTCTGGGGCAGGAGCAAGGGAAAACCCTTGCCCCTGGCAAGCATAAGCAAGCAAAGGACTAAAAGGCCATTCATCACCCACTAAGGCCCTCCCAGCTCTTACCTGTCTTGGAGTTGGCAGCAGGGTGGTGGCTACATGGCTTTGGGTGCTTGACGGACGTGGTTGGTTGGGACCTTGAGGAACAGTGTCTGCAGACTCCCGGTGCATCACGAAGGGCGAAGGACTTGGCTTGGCCACAATTATCTCTGGAATAGCAGCAGTAGTGTGCCACTTTGCCTGCCTCTCTAGCCCTGCATCTCATGAAAAGAACTAGAGCTGGTGGAAGGAGGGGGGTTAGGAAAGAGAGAGAAGGGGGAGAAGGGAGAGCGGGAGCGTGCTCTCACAGATGCACACACACAGAGAGCAGACAGAGGCTTGCATAGGATGGCACTGCCTGACTTGCTCTCATTATTGCCGCGGGCTGGCCGCTGCCCATGGAGAACTCGCCAGCATCTGCTGCTGACCGGGGGCACGGTGGGGGAAAGGGACAGGGAAGTGATTAGGACCTCGTGGACCATCGGAGCAAGGCAAACTACTGTCTGGGCACCGGGGTTGCCTTTGTTTGCTTTTACCTGGGAAGGGAAGGGCTGTTTCCAGAGAGCAGGAAGGAATCGTCATCAAAAAGAGCTCAGCTTTTCCTTGAGGACTCCTCTCTTCCTTTGAACATTAAAAAAAAGAATCCCCAACCCCAGGCCTCCTCAGTTGCACTGAGGGATGGCATAGGGCTAGCCTGACAAAGAGCTTTTTAAGATGACATTGCATCAGGACAGACAGAAAGCAGGTTGCACATAGCCAAAGCACCAGCACCATCTAAAGCTTAACCTCCTCCTCTCATTCCCATTATCTGGGTCATGCCAATAGAGGTCCAAAGGCCTGGCAGGGTTGTTGGAGGGTGTGGAAAGGTAGCCAGCCACGCTCCAGTGTGGCACAGAAAGCCGTGCACAGAGCTGCCTGCAGTCCCTGACACTGCTCATCTGCTGTCTACAGCAGCAGACCACAAACGCCAAGGATCCAGAAATCCAGCTGTAATCCTTCCTGAAGGGGCACCACTCCACAGATTTTTGCAATGTATTTTTCTGAAGCAAAGAGTCTTTAGAAGCATGTCCCCCCTTGGAAGGAAGTGAGAGCCTTGTGCCTACTGCCTTTGCCAGTTTCTTGAAAGATCCCACACCTCCTCTTCTCTCCTGCCCTGGTGGTTTACTGCTTAGGGGGGCTGGGTCTCACCTGGGGTGTTCAGTTTGGTCAGAAGGATTAGAAAGAAAGCAAAGTCAAGTGTTGAAGGTATTACACCTTCCCCTGAAAAAAACTTACTCACTGCTGCAGCTCCCTACCCTACCCTAAGGTTTCCCACCAGTGATTTCAGACACACAGGGATCTCTAGCCCAGGGCTGCTGTGGGTGCAACACACTTCAGTGCATCTACTACAAGTAATGCATCAATTACAGATGTAGAAAGCCTCTGAGTCAATACTCTCCTCAGCAGCTAACCTGAGAGCCCACCACGTTGCCAGGTCCATCATGTCTAAGTGACCATCTCCCATAATACTCCTTCAAGACTCACCTGAGTTCTCTCATACATCTACAGCAAAGCAGGATACAGCCCAGTCCTGCTGAGCCAAAACACAGCAAACCAGCTGCCTGCCTGTCCAGCTGGCCTCAGGATGATGGTGCCCAGACCCAGGAAATATCTGCCTCACAGGTCGCTTTGCCAGGAGCTGTCAGAATATATTTCAAGTCACAGGATGCCACCAACCCCGGAATAGAAAAGGTCTCACTGCAGATCCATAGCTACAGATGGCTTCTCTGTAGCAGCAGATACATCAGCTCAGAGGATGAACATTTTAAGACCTACAATCAGGTACCCCTATTCCCACCCCAGCAGAAGTAAGAAGTTGAGATTTGATGTCAAGATCCTGCCCATGTGCCCAATACAGAGACACCCCAGCAGCACTGGGGAGCTGGATCCTTTTCGGCTGCTGAAGTAGTATCACTGCAAGGGAGGGGTACAGGCATCTGTTTTACAGCCCTGTGCCACTATTAGTCCTTATCACAGACTGGGTTGGGTTGGAAGGAACCTTTAAGAACACTAGTAAAGCTGCCCCAAGTCTCAGTGGGTGCCAGTCAGCTTCCTTATGCCCTTGGGCCTGGAAGATTTCCAAGTGACATCCGCTCTCTGTAGGGCTGGTTTTAATGCAGATATACTGCAGTGGAATCTCCCAGTACATTCAGAGCGTGGGCATGAACCATCTTTGGGGACAATAATACCCATACCAGTGTCTTGTGGGGAGTGAGGAGCCACCTGCTCTCTGCCCCAGAGCATCCAGCTAACCTCCCAGTTTCCAGGATGCCATGGCACCTGCCAAGGAGGCAAGCCCTCCAGCATCCTCTCAGTCACACAGCTGAGGCCCAACATTCCTGGGTGGATAAAGGGCAAGGCACCTCAGAGGGTTTGCAATGTGGTAGTCCAGGACTTTGCAGGATCATGCCGCTCCTAAGGGGCACCACCATCTATCCCCACTTTATAAGGGTTTATAAAGCAGGCAGGGATGGCTTCACCACAGGTAAGCCTGCACTTCCAGCTGTGTGAAAGAAAAATAATCAGGGTGTTTGTTTTGTAAGTGTGCAAAAGCCTAAACTTAGCAAGCAAGATGTTAATTTGCGAGGGGAAAATAGGCCATATTTATGTAACTGTGCAAAGCTGCAGCAAAGGCTATGGATCCACCGGGAGAGGAGTCTATGTTCAGGGCTAATGACAAACGCTGCTATTCACTAGGCTTTGTCAGGAGCTCCAGGAGCTGCATATTCATTGCCCAACACCCCGGAGAACCAGCTTTGAGGCTTTGCAGCCTAAGAATAGAGGTCTTGTTGTGTTTGCTGCTCCACAGCCCGGGTTTTGTCCGGGATTAGAGGCACCGGGCTGTGGAAGCCTGGCTGAAGGAGCACTGCAAATGGCAGCATCTCTGTTGGTCTGCAAGCAGCACAGGGCCCTCGGCTCAGCAGGGGTGGGGAGTGCTGAATAAAGGGTGAATTCATTCACAGCCATGCAGGATGGCATTAGTGCTGGCCCTCTGCTCTCAGAGACATCCCCCGTGGTGGCCGGGGTGCTCACAAAACACAACTCCCTTGTGCATAAACAAAACCCAAACATCTTTCAAAGCAGGCAGCCCGGGCAGTGCCATTACTGAAATTAGCAGTTCGCCCTGGCTGTGAAGTCTGGTGGCTTGGATCCACCCCGGGAGCCCTGAGCCCAGCAGGGGCAGACGGGGGCAGACGGCTTCCCCAGCAGTCCGCCTGCCCGGGGCATTTCCCTCCTCTTCTCNAGCAGTCCGCATGCCCGGGGCATTTCCCTCCCCTCCTCCACACACAAACACACACACACACACACACACACACACACACATTCTGTCCTGCTCGAACGAGGTCACGAATCCAGCAGTACTCAGCCTTGGAAATGCAAACCCCAGAGCTGGTCAGCCACTCAGGTGTCTTTCAAACACTCCACACACTAAGATCTTCTTTAGTTCCAGCTCTCAGGATGTGGCAGTGCTGGTGGGAAGCAGTACAGCATTCTGCTTGCCCAGCTTTGAGTTTGAGACTCTGAGACACTGGTAAAGCCTTGCATTGGCTAAACTCCTCCAGGAAATGGTAGAAAAGGGTCCCAAAAATGTACTCCCAAAAGGAAATCAAGAGAAAAATATCTGAGTTTTGGATGCTTGTGCACCTCCTGGTTCCCCTAGTCCTTGATCCTGGAGCCACGTTCTCAAATACCTAACTGAAGAGAGCCGGAGGTGATCACTATAAAGGTTGGTGACCCAGGGCTTCAGGTGTCTGTAAGCAGAATAAAAGCCAGTGGCAGTACTGAACAAAGGCATTGACTGCAGATGGGTGCATTGTAGCTTCTATGTGACTGAAGTCCAGCCTGGGAGGTAAGAGAGGCCACCTCATCACAGGGGAACAACTGCCCAGTGGCTACAACTGATCTGAAGTGGTGTTTTCAAAGGAAGGGAGGTAGAAGTGAGGTTTTTGAAACATACAAATAAAAGCTCTGCAAAACAGATTAATCTCCTGAGGGAAAGCATCATCCCTGGAGAAGGTCTTTCTTGCTAAAACATCACATAACAGAGAACTCTTGAGAAAGGACTCCTGAGGTAACCTCTCTCTCTCTCTCTCTCTCTCTCTGCTAAAGCAAATGTCCCTGGAAGCAACGCTCATTGGTAAAGGGCTTCCAGAGAGTAGAGAAAGAATAAAAGAAGTCTTTTAAAAGCCTGCTGTTAATTCTGCATTTACCCTTGCTGCAGCAGCAATACACAGAGCTCAGAGATGAACCATCATCTTCCAGTGCTCCTTTCCTAATCACAACTGAGAAGAGTATAACAACGTTCCTGCTGCTCTCTCATTTCCTTCCGCTGCAGCTCATCACTCGCTCAAACCAACCTGCTGTGAGCAGTGGCTCTGCAAAATGTGTTTTGGAGTCATGTTCTGGCTTTGTGGTGCACAACAACAGGCGACTTCCCATCTGCTACTGTTTGTTTAGCCCTTGCATCGCTAAACTAACATCTGGGGAAACTGCTGAGTTTCTATTTAGAGAGTGGAGCACTGGAGAGGAGTTGTGTGTGTCTTTACCCTCTGCAGAAGATACTGTGACCCGAGTACCATTTTGCAAAGAAAGAGGCTCAGGAACCAAGTCATTCCTCTCCGGTGGCCAGGCTGTTGCATTCAGATGTTCTTTTGACACTGGCCAAGAGGTAGAAATGCAGTCCGACCATTTTGATCCTGGAGAACTGCCTTCAAAGCCTGGAAAATCACATGCCAGCTCTGAACAAGTACCTGCAGTTTAATTTCTCTCTCGTATTTTTTCACTGCATCTCAACAAAACCTAGAGTTGTGCTGTGAGACAGCAGAAAGCATCTTGTAAGTAGCCATGAGCTGGGAAGTTCTGTCCCCTAAGAAGGCAGCCAGTGCAGCCCCCAGAAATTGTGTTGGTGTGGAAATGGGTCTGGCTCTGGTGCTTGAGATTGCCTCTTATCCTCCTTCCCCCCTGCCAGCCTAACACATCATTTGTCTGATATCAGCACTGCTATCTTCTTAGCCTCCACCAGCCCTGCCTCCAAGACTGGGGACAGTGTAATCCTCTCTTCTGCCTCTTCTCCATGCAGTTCAGCATAGAGAAGTGTCCATGGAGAGTTCAGTGTCCAAGACCCAAACATCTAACTTCAGTGCCACCTAGCTCTCTAAAGCTGGCAGAAGAAATTGCCACAAAGTGGGTAAAAAAGATGTAAACCAGAGCACTGCCAGATGAGACAGCCACAGCATTGTTGCAGCAAGGAAAGCCACTAAGTGAAAGAGCAAACCTCCCATCCCGCAAAGTTTTTAAGGCCAGGCTGGATGTGGCTCTGAGCAACCTGATCTAGTGTGAGGTGTCCCTGCCCTTGGAAGGGGGAGGTTGAAGCTAGATGATCCTTGAGGTCACTTCCAGCCCTGACAATTCTATGATTCTAAAACCATCGATATTGAAAATTCTTTTGGAAATACTCATGGAGGCAGAAGACAGCAACTGAGCATCATTAAGGTCCTGCTGACGGGAGCATCGGAGACCAACAATTCTGTTCCTGGCAATGCTTACAGGGCCAGTAAAGGCTCTCGGGATGTCTCTGAGAAAGAACGGTAGAAGCATACCAATGCCTCCTCTAGCAGCTTGTGCAAATGCTTGTTCTAGTAGCTTGTTAAAACTACCTGTTCTCTCTCACTGGCACCTATTTGTGTTAAAGTCACAAAGTTGTATTTACTACCCAAGCTGTGCACATCCCTGTGTAGTCTCCTCGTGCATCACTAAAGATGCCCAAACAAATGGAACTCGCTGTTAATATTTGAGGATTTCCCATCATCTGCATTCACAAAGACACTATTTGCTTGACAGTAGCCAGATGAGATGTTCACAAGTCCTCTCAGCTGCACAGGGAAATTCAAGAAGCTCCAGACCATGATGATCCACGAATGGACTTGATGATGTTAAAGGTCTTTCCCAACCTTAATGATTCTATGGTTCTATCACCATAAAACAGCTTAGGTGACCTTCTACTCCAACTGCCCTGACATGGACAGGGATGCCTGTCCAAATCTGTCAGCTAGACTTGGTTGCTCAAGGCCTCAATAATCCTGAGCTCAGGTTGCCTACAAAATGCAGTGGGGAAGTAAATTCCAGGAGTCCTGTGGACTTTTGTTGCAAATTCTGTGTTCTGCCTAAATGTGCAGTGTAAACAGCCCCTTCGCTCTTAAAGAAATCCATTATTGGGAATATGATCATTCACTGGATCTGCAAGGTTGTCTTAGAGATTAAAAAAGAGGGGAGGGGGGAAAGGGGCTTTCACAGGTGTCTGACTATCACTCTCTATCAGTCTTGGAAGGCATCAGAGTGGTCAGATGTATAACAAACTGTCCAAGCACATCGACACAAGTCAGCTCTGCACTGGCCAAACGCCACTCATGACACCAAAAAGAGAATCAATTCTCTCACATCAGTCTCTGTCTTCCCTGCTCACAGGCAGGAGGGAAGAGTTTTTCTGTATCAAACAGAATCATTCAACACCCAAGTCACGAGGCAGCATGCAAACAACTCTGCTCCCTGCCAGTCCAGAAAGCACAGACTGAGAATGACAGCAGCAAGCAGGTTCTCATCAAGGGCACAGATCCAACCCAAAGAACAGGCATTGCAGCTGAGACCACACCGTGCTGAGCAGGACAAGGAGACAGCAACACAGCGCTTAGCTGTCTGCACAACTGTTTACACCACAGCATGGCATTTGCTTTTTCCCAACAGGACAAGTTTGTTGATTCCTGTTCAGCTTGTGACCCAGCATAAACACCAGCAGTTTCTGCTGGCAGAACAGCCGGTCGGCGGCTGCTGTCTGCAGAGCTGCGTTTCTCTTCCTAAACACAGCAGCTCACATTTATCTGCATTGCATGGCATCCTACTTTTTCCACAACCGATTCTCAGAGTTTGAATCCCAGCCACATCCCTCTCCCAAGAGCCTGCAGATTCTCCAACTTGATGATAGTTTGTTAATAAACAGATGAAACTACATTTTTTACTCTCCACCCAAGACTGAAAGAAACTTTCCTGGGGCAAGAACCTGAAAATACAGAAATTTAATTATTTTTACCCCATCCATGCAGCATTACCTGAACATTTTGTACCGATTTTCATCTAGAATCCCATTAGGGATCACTATCATAGAATCATAGAATGGTAAGGTTGGAAGGGACCTCAAGGATCATCTAGTTCCAACCCTCTGCAATAGGCAGTGACACCTCCCACTAGTACAGGTCACTCAAGGCCTCGTCCCACCTGGCCTTGAACACCTCCAGGGAGGGAGCATCCACAATGCCACTATGCCAAAAAAGAATCACAGAATGGCAAAAAGAGTTGGTATTTGTCGTGGACTGCCTCTCCCCTAACAAAAAAACCTTTTAATCTTGTTATAGAATGATATTACTTTGGATTAAGATGACCTTCTTCCCAAAACCCACATGGTTTACTTGTCCAGCATCTTCCAGACTGATTTTGGTTTAGAATTTTTTATTTTTTTTCTTCTGCAAAGGAAAGTTAAACTGATCTGTGATTAGCCAGGTCTTCTTTTTCCTCTTTCTATGGCTAGGTACTGCAGTAGTTAATCCATCACCTATCCCCCATAATTTGTCCAACTCACCAGAAACTCTTCTGAAACCACTTCAGCTAATTTTTTATTAGAACTGCTGATTCTCAGACAGCCTGAGCCTACCTGATTTCCCAAGAGCCCTCTTGAATGGCTTTTTTCCCTCTATCCTAAGCAGAGCTCTCACTGTTTGTCATTATCACGAGCAGTGCTAGCCAGCACTTCTTTTTCTTGAACATCAACAAGTATGGAAAAAATAAAGCATAAAACACTTCAGCCTTCTTGACATCTTTTCAATAGGTCTTTCTATTCCCACAATTATCCCACAGGCAGATTAATAGCATGGGAAGGACCAAGGAAAGTGCTGACCTGCTCATTTGTCTGTGCTTACCAGGGCTGTTGCAAAGAAAGGCTGCCACGGGCATGAAGTGCTTGCTACATTATGGGATTGTGATGAAACAAAAAGCATTTGTTGTGAGGGCTTAGAGACAGAAACACACCACAGAGTTACAACGGGAGAATTGCAGTTGTTCTTTTAGCAGTGACACTTTAGGTCGCTGTCACCAAAACCTACCTCCCTCTGCTCAAGAGGGAAGCCCTGAGTCAGGCAACCTGGAGAAACTGAGTTGTAACACTGAGATGGAAACCTGGGAGCTGGGGGAAATGAAGTCTCGCTTGGCCATGCAAGCTGTACACTGCAGTGCAACAAACATTGCATGAACGCTTATAAATGGCAAATGTCAACAGTTAAGTGGGAACCTTTTGCATAGGGTCAGAGTGCCCTGATAGAAGACTCAGATAAGCCCACGGAGATGCCAGGAGGCATTGCCTCTCAAAGTCTCTACCTGTGCGTGCAACAGGGACCACAGTGAGTAAGAGAGTTGGACAGAGTAATACATAGAAAGGGAAGAAATTTAAGACATTAGCATGAGCAATCCTAACTCCATGGCGGGGGGGGGGAGAAGAATAAACCCCAAACCCACAGCAGTTCAAAAGCAAGGCCAAGTGAAACGCAAGAGCTGCCAAACCTGTTGAAAGTACTGCGCTCACTTAGAAATATTCTACTGCTTGGTGGCTTCATATTCAAGTCCTGACTGTCAAAAGCAAGGCAAGTTAAGCAACTCATGATCTTGAGCACCCACAGAATTTCTCTTTATATGCCACTGGGGGGGGACACAACCTTCATCAGTCTTTGGTCAGACTTCTCATCCTTGGTTTGGCTTATCCTCCAGGCACATTTAATAAATAAACGAACACTATAAACCAACTTCCATGCAAAAGGACATTTTCTGTTCATGAATTTCTTAAAATGCATTACATTCTCTGTAACTGCACATTATGTCATGTCTGTTCCCCACAACAAGGGGCAGAGCATCACAGGAGTTACATAAGAACCCACACCATGCACCTTCAGACTAAGGAATAAAATGGCCACTTAATGATTTCAAAGGGAGCACTAACCCCTAGGAAAACACACAAAAATCTTGTGTCCTTCCCTGGCTATTTAAAGAACATCTTCAGCATTTCCTGCTGTTACATGATAGATTCTGATTATTTCGACGTTTCTCAATATTTCAGGATCCTTTTAAAGCAGGAGCCCCAAGGTGGCAGCATGAATTAACCGCTGTTCACTTCAGAGCCAGCTCATTTCTGTATTTGCCAAACCTCAGTCTCTTACTCCTATTCCTCACCTGAGTTGCAGTAGCTGTTTTGATGAGGCCGTGCCATGTGCTGGATCCAAAAACTGCTCCTAGTGGAAATAATGAAGGGCTGCTCACCAGACATCCCTCAAATCCTTTGATCAGTGCTGCCAATAAGCAGAAAATACAGACAGGAATGACCTTGACATGAAGAAAAAAAGGCCTTCAGGCTCCCAACTCAGATTTAAACAGAAGGTTTTTCAGGCAGTGTTAATAAAATTATAAACTTGCAGAAATTGCCTTTCAGAAAGTCTAATTCCAGCTGAATGTCATCCTGACTACAAAGCACCTCTTTGTATATTAATGCACTCAGTCTAGCAATTTAACTAGTGAGTCTACATTTAATCGTTGTTTATATTCATTAATATTTATCTCATCTTCCACAAATGAAATTAGTAGCAGCATGCCAGATATTTTCTTCATATGGCTCCTGCAAAAGCATTAAAACCAGCAAGCTATCTCCAAAGGCAAATGCAGGCAGAGCTGAGTCCTGCGTGTTTCTGCGGTAGCTGTGCTAAAATTGTGCTCTCTCCAT
Organism: Semnornis frantzii; assembly: GCA_013399775.1. Classification (NCBI taxonomy): domain Eukaryota; kingdom Metazoa; phylum Chordata; class Aves; order Piciformes; family Ramphastidae; genus Semnornis; species Semnornis frantzii. The sequence goes on along the minus strand of VWYK01020860.1, from coordinate 7,679 downwards.
TAATTTTTTTTTCTGGGTCTGTCTTTAGTTACACAACATTGCCAGTGAATAACATGAGTTGAGAATTTATGGTTCTCTCTTTAAATTCTATTTAAAGCATTATTGGGATCTCTGCAAGACAACCTAAAGATCCAACCCAATCTCCTGCTTCCCATAATTGCCTTTTTAAAAAACCTTTTACTATGACTAGGGCAAAGTGGTTTTTATTTCAAATCCAGCATTCGTTAACTTGTAAAGGAGCCCGGGAGGTCAGAGATGAGCTGGCTTTCTCTGTGAGCCTTTAAGGGTATTCCTGGGAATGCTCCCCCTCTGGGACAATACCACCCTGTGTCACCTTGAGCTAGTCAGCTCATCATCCACCCACCTCCTATTTGTTCTCTGCTCTGTTTGCACAGAGCCACCAAAAAAAAAAAACCAGCATTACAGTTACCAAGGGTTGCATGACCCAGGAGAAATATCAAATCCATTCTGCTCCAGATGCTGTTGTTGTGCCACTCAAAAGTGAAGTGATGCTGTTTGAAAGGATTTGAGTTGCTCAGTACCACCCAATTCAGAGTCCTGGCACTGTGATTGCTGTCAAATTAGGTCTGTTCATGCTACAAGAAAACAACATTTAAGGCTTTTATTTTACAGAACCATCCCGGGTGTCTTTTACTTTACACACAGATAAAGATTTAATGACAAGGAAAATTGAAGAGATGACAATTGAGGAGCTTGCATTTCAAGGGACACCATCAAAAGAGCTGAAGCCTTCAACTACAATTCTCTTCAAATTGCTATGCAAACAAGTAAAATACTCAGGACTGGGAATGTTTTTAACTCTCTCCAAATAGAGGATAATACATTTAAAAAAAATAATAAAATCCAATAGTACACCATGATTGTTGTTCCAGAGAAAACTGGGCATGCCCCTTGTACTAACTGTTCTCAGAACTGTTTTTTATATCATTCCCTTTGCTCTACACCTGCAACTTGGGAAAGGGCAGTGCTGCCAAAGCTTGCTGCTTTTGTTCTCAGATACTTTGTGAGCTTTCTGGTAATTTATATATTTTAGGAATAGTAATGGAAATACATGGTTAATACAAGGCTTNCTTTACAGAAAATACATTTGATTGCTTTGGTTTTCACTAGGTTTTGTACTGTGATTACCATTAGAAAGGACTGATTTCAGACTCTTTCTTTTAGTGACTTCTGAAGCTAATAATACATTACAACACCAAAAATGCTACTGCTAAGGAATTTTGGAAAACTCGTTCACCATAACAGTTATTGTTTGTTGGAAGGGCAACAAATAATTCCAGTTTAAGTCAAATTTATACTCATATCCTGGACCAGTGTACTAATTTACCCAAGTTTTAATTGATAATTCAGAAAAAAAAAAAAAAAAAAACCCACCAAAAAAAACCCTAAATACCTTTATAGAGCACAGAGCAGAAAGTGAAGGTTGATAAATACAAATGGTAACACACACCTGGGGAAAAGAGACTTCAAACAGTTAGCAGCATCACTTCTGGCTACATCAGGTGTTGATGGGTGGGCAGAAAGCTACTGTTGGTACCACGGGAGGTGTGCAGCGATTTCCATGGGGAGGCAGGTGACATCACCTGAAACCGCACAGCTTAAAACTGATGTGATTGAAATATGTGGTATTCATTCATGAGATAAGTGTAATGGAAAGCAGAAATTTGAGTCTTCATTCCTTCTGATAACCTACACGGGAAGGTACTTGGTGAAATGAGCAGAGGAGAGATTTAAACTAAGCAAGAGAAGTACTTTTCAGAATAACTTCACTTAACAGAACTCACGGCTACAAAAATATGAATATATTTAGATGCAAATAACTATATTTAAATATACTGTGCCGCATATTTAAATATACATTAATATATTTAAATATACTCCGGCCAAATTCAGGGGACAACTGTCCATAATGCTTTTCTTAAACTCTGCTTCAGCGTTACAGCAGGCACAAAGGCTACCAAAGCATAACAAGGAAGCTGGAGCCTGATAGATTATTAGAGGCAAATGTGACCAATCCATCTGAACAGATCTGTCACGGAGCTCTGTTTGCTGTAAAATCATGGCTGGCACAGCTGGTGACTGCATGTAATCAACATTTTTTAATTACATAAAACAATGCTTAGAAAAAAGACAGCAAACTGGAACAGAAGCCTAAATTAAGAGTCCAAATATTTAGAGGTGAAGTCATGTGAAGCTTACACAGGGGATTTCCATCTGGTGCCATTTAGGTGGCTGTCAGCTGTCCCAGGCCGCCTCTGCTGCTGTTAGCAAAGACTGCACCCCAAGCATCTTCAGGAGAAGGCTGGTTACACGCTGCAACAGCAAGTTCTGCGTGGGCCAGCGATGTGCCCTTGTGGCCAAGAAAGCCAATGGCAGCCTGGGGTGCATCAGGAAAAGTGTGTCCAGCAGGTAAAGGGAGGTTCTTCTCCCCCTCTACTCTGCCCTAGTGAGACCACACCAGGAATACTATCTCCAGTTTTGGGCTCCCCCATTCAAGAGAGACAGGGACCTGCTGAAGAGAGTTCAATGGAGAGCCACAAGGATGACTGGAGGACTTGAGCACCTTCCCTGCGAAGAGAGACTGAGAGCCCTGGGGCTATTTAGTCTGGAGAAGAGAAGACTGAGAGAAGTACAACGTGTACAAATATTTGAGGGGTGGGTGTCGAGTGGCTGGGGCCAATCTCTTTTTGGTGGTCAGCAGCAATAAGACAAGGAGCAATAGCCACAATCTGGAACAGAGAAGGTTTCACCTCAACATGAGGAGAAACTTCTTTACAGTGAGTGTGACAGAGCACTGGAACAGGCTGCCCAGAGAGGTTGTGGAGTCTCCTTCTCTGGAGACTTTCAAAACCTGCCTGGATGCATTCCTGTGTTAACTACCCTGGGAGATCCTGCTTTGGCAGGGAGGTTGGACTGGATGATCTCTGGAGGTCCCTTCCAACCCCCAAAAGTCTGTGATTCTGTGAATAGCAAGTGTGTCAAAACAAATCACTGTGCAAGAAACTAAAGGTGTAAAGTAAGTAGAGGGAAAATAGAAGTCTTTTTGTTTTGAGGACAAACTCTCCTTATCCTTCCTCTCTTATCATTATAGAGTCTTCTTCCCAGGCTGCCTGTGCTCCTCAGATGCTGCCATCAGTGAAGCATCACCCACTGCCATATCTGCTCCACCATTCCCAAAGGGAGAGATGCCAGACCAGTGGAGTCATGCCCTCCTGGAGCCACATGAACGCACAACACATGCCCTCCTCCTCACAGGCAGCAACAGTGGGTCTGGTGTGCAATCAAACTCCAGGTGCAGCTTTGTACACCCAGGTAATGTCCCCTGGCTTCCAGCACACCGAGTGTCCTTATACCAGGTCTGAGCTAAGGTCTGCACACTCTCCAAGACAGAAGAAAAGGATACACAAATGTCCTTCTGTCAAACCCAGGCAATAGAACAGTGATGGTGCAGAGCAGTAGTTCCTCCCTACTCCCCACAGGGCAAAACAGGGTACAAATCCAGCTGCAAACAGCTGAAACCACTCTTTGAATACTTCCACTCACTTGTTACAAAGGATAATATTTTCATACAGCAGTAGTCTGTTTTCAACAGAACTCAGAATTAATCAGCATCCTGAACCTCTGGGTATATGCAGCATGGGATTACACAAAGCTGCTGTGAAGCTAATATTGAAGTTTAGCTAATCAGAGAGAGAGACCAGCACAATATGGGATTAAATCCCACCCTGAGTTCTGAAACCAGTTCTTGTGCAAAACCCTTGGAGTCAAATTCACCCAAGCCATCGAGGATGGCTGATATCAAATGCTGCAATCTCTCCCCTCGCAGAAATAGTCTGGATAGGCTTGGAAACTCCCAAGGGGAAAAAAAAAAAAAACTGAAAGAAAACAAGAAAATATCTAAACAAACACCCCACACAGAAACCACAAACACACACACACACACACACACACACACACACACACACACACACGCACAAAGCCCCCCAAACAAACAATCAAAACCACCAAACAAACAAAAGCCAAAACAAAACAAGAGAACCCCAAGCCAACACAAGACCCCACACCTTGGCTGCTGAGCATACCACCAGAAGGCTACATTTCTGTTCTGGAAGGGGAAAACCCTACTGAAACCCACCAGAAACATCTCTCTGATGTTACAAAAGGATAGTATGAACTTGCTAGAGGGTTGTCCCAGGGACACCTACTGAAACACACACAGAGCCAGTTCCCCTGCAGGTGAGGAATAATCTGTCTCCATTTTACTAGTGTTTTGTCCAGCTCTAACAGAAGAAGCCCAACAAGCTGGTGGGGCTAAAGGAACACAGAGGCCTTACATACAGCCCTATCTCCTGCAAGATCATTTGTACAACCCTACCACCCACCCAGATGCTCACATTCCATATGTACTAGTCATTAAGTTCTCTGAGAAGATCACCTGAAGTAACACAGTCAGCCATCACATGATTATCCAAACTGGCAAGGACCCAAAACAAACCTCATGCAGCACCTGTGTCCAGCTAGTGGTTCCATTCCCAACAAAACCAGCTACTCCAGGTAAAGTAGCCAGAGGCTAGGCAGTTCTCTTGTCCATCTCTCACACACGCACACACACTTACTCACAGACTGTAAGCCAGTTGTATTGCTGCTTGCTCCTTGGACGAAGAGTATAAAGTCATCCTCGAGGACTTTAGGCTCTCCTTGAATTTATGAACAGATTTACACTGCTAGTCTGGATTGGATCCGGAGATTTGTGCTGCATGGGAAAAGGGGGGGGTGGGGGGGTGGAATTAATCAACCCAAACCACACAGCAAAATGCATCCAGCAATCTCTTCTTAGCTATCACTCTTCTAATCAAAGATGACTCTTAATAGAGAAGTGCAGGACTTTGCATCTGCTAGCAGAGCTGAGGTAGCAACATTACTCCATAGGTTTGTCAGAGGAAAAAGAAAGGTTGGACGGAAGCAGCAAGGGCTCTGTTGAAAGCTTGCAGTTGGTGGTTCTGTTACACTGTAGCTTACTTTCAGCAGCTGTTTGTGATGGACACTGTGCTGAAGTAGTGGTTTTAACACCTACTGCCAGCATCGCAGCCCAGCAGCTTTTCTCCAGCAAACAAATACTGGTCTGCAACATTTCCACCTTTTATTTCCATACAGAACAAGGGGACACAGTCTCAAGTTGTGCTGGGGGGAGGTATAGGCTGGATAGTAGGAGGAAGTTCTTCATAGATAGAGTGATTTGCCATTGGAATGGGCTGCCCAGGGAGGTGGTGGTGGAGTCGCTGTCCTTGGAGGTGTTCAAGAAAAGACTGGATGAGACACTTAGTGCCATCGTCTAGTTGATTGGATAGGGCTGGGTGATAGGTTGGACTGGAGGATCTTGGAGGTCTCTTCCAACCTGGCCGATTCTATGATACTCTTGCTTCTACAAAACATGCAGCTAAGCATGGCAAACAGGTTGTGGCTTAAAAGCGACTTTCTGTAGACTGAGCTTTATTAACCCAAGAGTAACTTTAAACAACGCTCTCTAAAAGCCATAACAACTCACATTTTCTCTGCAACATTCACATGACCACTGGCAAGGTCACAACTGTGTTAAAAGCCTTCATTCACAAACCCAAGCACAGATTATGGAATGCTAGCGGTTGGAAGGGGCCAATGAAGCTCATTTAGTCCAATCCCCTTACCAAAGCAGGATCACCTAGGGCAAGTCACACAGGTGCACATCCAGGTGGGTCTGGAAACTCTCCAGAGAAGGGGACTCCACAATCTCTCTGGGCAGCCTGTTCCAGTGCTCCGTTACCCTCACAGTAAAGAAAGTTTCTCCTCATGTTGAGATGGAACTTCCTGTGTTCCAGTTGGTGTCCATTGCCCCTCGTCCTATCACAGGACACCACTGAAGAGACTGACCTCTCCTTCTTGACATGCACCCCTCAGATATCTGTAAACATTAATAAGATCCCATCTCAGTTTTCTCTTCTCCAGACTAAACAGTCCCAGGTCTCTCAGCCTTTTCTCATCAGATGTTCTGGTCCCTTAATCATTCTCACAGCCCTCTCTTGAACACTCTCTAGTCCATACCTGTCCCAGATGGCTCACAGGAATTTGGGATGCAGCTTTTCTGCTGACCTAATTGTTGCAGGAGTGAAGCAGCTCAGGTGAAACGTTTTGTTGTAGGTTTTTCACTGTAGCTAATGTGTCACACTGAAAATTTCAGGGAGTCCTTAATCCAGCAGTGGGTAAACAAACCTCCCACAAAGTGACTTGCACAAGAGGGGTGTGCACAGCTCAGACAGCTTGCTCATCTTTTAACAAGGGCTCTCAAGAATGCTCCAGGCATGCAGTGTGACATACCTGCCTAAGCTTCTTAGAGCATCAGTTACTCTGTGGGCACTTATTCATAGATTCATAGAGTGGTTTGGAAGAGACCTTCAAGATATCTAGTTCCAGCCTCCCTGCCATGAGCAGGGACATCCTCCACCAGATCAGGTTGTTCAATGCCTTGCCCATCCTGGTCTTGAAATCTCCAGGGAAGGGGTATCCACAGCCTCCCTGGGCAACCCGTTCCAGGTCTCACCACCCTCACTGTAAAGAATGTCTTGCTAATATCCAGTCTAAATCTGCCCTCCTCAAGCTTCAATCCATTCCACTTCATCCCTTGTAAAAGGTCTCCACTTGATGACAATCCTAATTTAAAGAATTCCTAAAGAATTTAAATAATTCATAAAACATTTCATTTTGCAAACCAAAGTATGCAGCACCCCTTATTTCAGAATATATGTTGGTTTTTGGTTTTTTTTTTTTTATGCAGCACACTATGTTTACAATTACTATAAATAAGTCTGGAAGGAGTGAAGAACTTCTCAGAATAACCTGTTATTTTCGAGCAAGCCTCTGACATCCCTGCCTTAAGAACACAGATGATCCTCAAGCAAATTCCATCCAAATCTTAATCCTACTACCAGTACAGAAACTAAATATAAAATCCACCATCCTCTAAAAAAGCAGCCTGGATGTAATAACACAATTTTGTAGTGGCTGAAATCCACATCACCACTTACAAGGGGGAAAAATAACTTTTATATATATAATTTTTTTAAATGTATTGTTATATATAGGTAGATTATATGTATTATATACATACACATATAAAATAGATTTTTTTTAATGTGTGTATATATGTAAAAAAAAACCCTGTTATAATTCTCACAAGATTCCACTCCTCCTCAAAAGAACAACAAAACTAAAACCTTGATGTTGAGTCTGCTGAATGGATCCAGTTTTCAGCTGAGTTTCCCAGGGGGTAAAGTGTGTCCAGCAGGTCTAAGGAGGTTCTCCTCCCCCTCTACTCTGCCCTGGTGAGGCCACACCTGGAATAGGGTGTCTGGTTTTGGGCTCCCCAGTTCAAGATGGGGACCTGCTGGAGAGAGTCCAAGAGAGAGCTTTGAGGATGATTGCAGGACTTGAACATCTCTGCTATGAAGAGAGATTGAGAGAACTGGGGCTGTTTAGTCTGGAGAAGGCTGCTGAGAGAGATCTTATCAACATCTATAAATATCTGAGGGGTGGGTGTCAAGATGAAGGTGCCAGGCTCTTTTCAGCGGCACCCAGTAACAGGGCAAGGAATGCTGGGTACAGGGAGGCTCCACCTCAACGTGAGG